>CM031673.1:27866207-27977656 GCA_006182925.3 Reinhardtius hippoglossoides
ATACGCCTGCAGCTCTAACTGCGTCGGCCTCCATTGCTCTATTGTAGTTGTGCACATTGCTGTTTGCAGCACTATTTGCCACATGCTCACTCACACTATTGTTCATGAGGTTTTTATCGTCCCCACAGAAAGTCAGATACATAGGTCAGACCTGACCTCACAGTTAGTTATGAGAATACCTTCAAGTGGCATGCAATGCAGTTCTCTCTCACCAGAACTTGTTTCGTGAAACTTTAGTCTACACAAAATGTAAATTGGGCCATGTCCCACCCCGACATAAAATGTCATGGAAACGAGTTTAGTGGTTTTGACATCATCCTTTGTAAGGTTCTGTGTGTACGATTTAGGTGGAAGGGATCTATTGGCAGAAACTGAATGAAAAATAATCCTAGTGATGTTTTCACTGATGTGTAATCATCTAAACTGTTTGAATTGTTGTTTTCTCTACCCTAGAATGGGCCCTTTATATTAACATCGAGAGCAGGTCCTCTCTATGGAGGCCGCCATGTTTTCTACATTGGGCCAAACTGGCCAAACTAAACACCTTGTGAGGTTTTATGACAACTGAATTCTACCACAGGTTCTTTCATGTTTGAATGGGGAGGATGAGGTGAGGAGAATTCAGCTGCAACATAAACCTTCACCACTAGATGTCACTTAATTCTACAGACTAATTAAATAACAAACAAACATTTCAAACAATAATCATCTTGGCGGAGGAAATAAAGTTATTAAATGTTTTGTGACTTGGCAAAGAGAAAATAAAACTGGTGGGTGATTAAATGTCTGTATTATCATGAAGACAGAGGTGTATACAGACACGTCTACGTCACTCATACGCTCCTGGTTATATACCTTCCTTCCAGCTTTCAGAGTCGCACTGGTTTAGCTCAGTGGTTACTTCATCTACTTTCTTTCAGAATAAACGATTACCAGTCCCTCACGGGATCGAAGTCACGGGCGCTGTCCAGTGTTTTCTTTCTCTCTGCTCTCACCTGCTCTCTCTCCTTCACTTCACTCCTCCATCAACTCCAGACTTTGTTCTTACACTGAACTCTAATGTCGCTTTTCGCCATTAAAACGTTGAACACTTATTTCCGCAGTGAAACCTGTCAAACGGAGCTCTGACGGATCAAAGTGTCGTGGTGACTCTGATGTTGTTGTTTTTATTCTATTCGCCCGAGCGTTGATTAAATCTTATAGTTTCCCTTAAATGTTCAGGAGAATATTGCGGTGAATTAGTTAAAGTCATGTTGTCTCGCGCCTGATCACGCACCTCAAAACCATGCTCAACACTGACCCCTCCTGGCTCAGTCTGCAAACGCACCTACATCAAGTTAACTATGTTGGAACCACTATTGTGTCAAAATAAAACCGTCAATAAAACAGAGAACTTATTTTAAGTTGTTTTCCTGCTGATCAGTGAATACAGGATGTTTAACATACACAAGCAAATGTCAGGATAATCTCTGTTCAATGTTTACAGCACTGCCGAAAGCATTATATTATCTTCAAATGTATGTGTGAGTGTTTTGTATGTATTTTGTGAATGTTTCAATTTGAAAATTAAAAGAAAACCGGATATGCCTGACTTGACTTCCTGTGGCAAATGCACAGAGGATCTGGGCACAAGGATAATTTTGTTTGTCAGAGACAGGTTATCAAACATTATGTGATATTCATTCAAAAAAAGGGGGGGGGGGGGGGGGAGAAGGTTGTGAACCTAAAAAAATTAGTTCATGAAACTCCCTATGTCATTTTAAATACATTTACATATTTTAGAGTAAAACAGTGAGTTACATTTGTGTTATTAAAAGTCTGAAGATTTAATTCATATCAGAATTTTGATGTTATTTTACAATGAAAGAATAAATGATAGAAATTTCATCTGCATGTCCACAAAATTAACAAGACTTATAAATTTTAAGATCATCTGCAAATGATAGAATTCACTGGATGGATTTCATGCAAGATTGTGATACATACGTTTTTGATTTTGCAAGGGATGCAAAATTGACGTGGTAAAAATATTTTTTCATATTTACTTCTAAATATAATATGAACCTATCAGGGTGATTTAGTTTATATTTAGAAACATTAGCTGGATATCTTTATTATCACCTTTCTTGTCATATATGTCGATGGCATCCAAAAGCAATTCAGATGGAGTTTCTCTTAAATGGGTCGGTCCTGTGGGAATAGCAGAGTTGTGGTATTTAAAAGGAAAGGAGAGTTGTATCTAAAACGTTCACAGGACAGAATTTGTCCATGTTCATCAAAAATGGATAGAATATTACTGCTACAGTTTCATTATGAACCTATTTTTTTTACACTTCTCATAATAACATACGCCTGCAGCTCAAACTGCGTCGGCCTCCATTGCTCTATTGTAGTTGTGCACATTGCTGTTTGCAGCACTATTTGCCACATGCTCACTCACACTATTGTTCATGAGGTTTTTATCGTCCCCACAGAAAGTCAGATACATAGGTCAGACCCGACCTCACAGTTAGTTATGAGAATACCTTCAAGTGGCATGCAATGCAGTTCTCTCTCACCAGAACTTGTTTCGTGAAACTTTAGTCTACACAAAATGTAAATTGGGCCATGTCCCAGCCCGACATAAAATGTCATGGAAACGAGTTTAGTGGTTTTGACATCATCCTTTGTAAGGTTCTGTGTGTACGATTTAGGTGAAAGGGATCTATTGGCAGAAACTGAATGAAAAATAATCCTAGTGATGTTTTCACTGATGTGTAATCATCTAAACTGTTTGAATTGTTGTTTTCTTTACCCTAGAATGATTCAAGATTCAAGATTCAAGAGTTTATTGTCATATGCACAACGATAACATTAAGCAGTCGCTTGCAATGAAATGCTTGGGTCTCAGGCTCTCTTCTAACAATGCTCAATCAAATTTAAAATAAAATATACATATCTAAAATATATATATATACACCTAAAGAAAAATAAAAAAAATAAAAAATAAAATAGTGCAAGTGTGTGCAATAGTGCAAATGAGATAAGGTGCAGAGTTATGACTGATTGGAGGAGTTTAAAAGTCTTATGGCCTGGGGGATGAAACTGTCTCTGGGCCTGGTGGTGCTGGCCCGGATGCTGCGGTACCGTCGGCCAGACGGCAGCAGGCAGAAAAGTTTATGGCTGGGGTGATAAGGGTCTTTGATTATCCGGTTGACCTTCTTCCTACACCGCTGGGTGTAGAGGTCCTCCATGGATGGTAGCTCCGTCCTGGTGATGTGCTGGGCAGACTGCACCCCCCTCTGCAAAGCCTTGCGGTTAAGGGCGGTGCAGCTGCCGTACCAGGCGGTGATGCAGCCAGTCAGGATACTCTCTATGGTGCACCTGTATCCTGGAGTCCATGTTGAGCCTCCGCAGCCTGCGGAGGAAGAAGAGCCGCTGTCTGGCTGTCTTCCTGATGGAGTCTGTGTGGTGGGTCCAGGTCAGGTCATCACTGATGTGGACCCCGAGGAACCTGAAGCTGCTGACTCGCTCCACCGTAGTCCCGTTGATGGAGAGGGGGGCGTGTTCTACTCCTTTTCTCTTCCTGTAGTCCACAATCAGCTCCTTTGTCTTGCTGACGTTGAGATGGAGGTTGTTGTCCTGGCACCAAGATGTCAGGGCTCTGACCTCCTCTGTAGGCCTTCTCATCGTCGCCGGTGATCAGGCCTATGACGGTCGTGTCATCAGCAGACTTGACGATGGTGTTGGAGCTGTGTGTGGCCACGCAGTGATGCGTGAACAGGGAGGACAGGAGAGGACTGAGCACGCAGCCCTGGGGGGCACCGGTGTTGAGAGTCAGGGTGGAGGATGTGGTGCTGCCTATCCGCACCGCCTGTGGTCTGCCCGTCAGGAAGTTCAGGATCCACTCACGGAGGGCGATGTTGAGCCCAAGGTCTCTGAGCTTGGTGACGAGCTTCAGGGGCACGATGGTGTTGAATGCTGAACTGTAGTCAATGAACAGCATTCTCACATGTGTCCCTCTGGTCCAGGTGGGAGAGGGCAGTGTGAAGGGTGAGGGAGATGGCATCTGCAGTCGACCTATCTGGCCTGTAGGCAAACTGAAGAGGGTCCAGAGAGTCCGGGAGGGAGGAGGTGATGAAGGGTTTCACTAGCCGCTCAAAGCACTTCATGATGGTGGAAGTGAGTGCTACTGGGCGGTAGTCATTCAGGCAGAGGGTTTTAGTTTTCTTGGGAACCGGGACAATGATGGTCTCCTTGAGACATGCGGGGACTACAGACTGGAGCAGTGACAGGTTGAAGATGACAGTGAACACATCTGCCAGCTGATCTGCACACACCTTGAGAGCTCGGCCAGGAATGCCATCAGGTCCAGGTGCCTTGCGTGTGTTGATCCGGTTAAAGGATCTCCATACGTCTGCCCTGGATATTACAGGGGGGGGGGGCAGCGGTCCTCCTGGGCCTCTTGGATCTCCTCAGCCGGGGAGTTGCTCTCAAAGCATAGAAGGTGTTCAGATCCTCTGGGAGAGATGCAGACACTACATCCGCACTGCTGGTCTTTGCTTTGTAGTCCGAGATGGTTTTGAGTCCGGCCCACATGTTCCTTGTGTTGGAGCCCTTGTAGTGAGGCCCTTTATATTAACATCGGGAGCAGGTCCTCTCTATGGAGGCCGCCTTGTTTTTTACATTGGGCCAAACTGGCCAAACTAAACACCTTGTGAGGTTTTATGACAACTGAATTCTACCACAGGTTCTTTCATGTTTGAATGGGGAGGATGAGGTGAGGAGAATTCAGCTGCAACATAAACCTTCACCACTAGATGTCACTTAATTCTACAGACTCATGAAATAACAAACAAACATTTCAAACAATAATCATCTTGGCGGAGGAAATAAAGTTATTAAATGTTTTGTGACTTGGCAAAGAGAAAAATAAACGGGTGGGTGATTAAATGTCTGTATTATCATGAAGACAGAGGTGTATACAGACACGTCTACGTCACTCATACGCTCCTGGTTATATACTTTCCTTCCAGCTTTCAGAGTCGCACTGGTTTAGCTCAGTGGTTACTTCATCTACTTTCTTTCAGAATAACCGATTACCAGTCCTTCACGGGATCGAAGCCACGGGCGCTGTCCAGTGTTTTCTTTCTCTCTGCTCTCACCTGCTCTCTCTCCTTCACTTCACTCCTCCATCAACTCCAGACTTTGTTCTTACACTGAACTTTAAAGTCGCTTTTCGCCATTAAAACGTTGAACACTTATTTCCGCAGTGAAACCTGTCAAACGGAGCTCTGACGCATCAAAGTGTCGTGGGGACTTGGATGTTGTTGTTTTTATTCTATTCGCCCGAGCGTTGATTAAATCTTATAGTTTCCCTTAAATGTTCAGGAGAATATTGCGGTGAATTTGTTAAAGTCATGTTGTCTCGCGCCTGATCACGCACCTCAAAACCATGCTCAACACTGACCCCTCCTGGCTCAGTCTGCAAACGCACCTACATCAAGTTCACTATGTTGGAACCACTATTGTGTCAAAATAAAACCGGATATAAAACAGAGAACTTATTTTAAGTTGTTTTCCTGCTGATCAGTGAATACAGGATGTTTAACATACACAAGCAAATGTCAGGATAATCTCTGTTCAATGTTTACAGCACTGCCGAAAGCATTATATTATCTTCAAATGTATGTGTGAGTGTTTTGTATGTATTTTGTGAATGTTTCAATTTGAAAATTAAAAGAAAACCGGATATGCCTGACTTGACTTCCTGTGGCGCATGCACAGAGGATCTGGGCACAAGGATAATTTTGTTTGTCAGAGGCAGGTTATCAAACATTATGTTATATTCATTCAAAAAAGGGGGGGAGGAAGGTTGTGAACCTAAATTCAGTTTATGAAACTCCCTATGTCATTTTAAATACATTTACATATTTTAGAGTAAAACAGTGAGTTACATTTGTGTTATTAAAAGTCTAAAGATTTAAATCATATCAGAATGTTGATGTTATTTTATAATGAAAGAATTAAGGATAGAAATTTCATCAACATGTACACAAAATTAACAAGACTTATCAATTCTGCGCTCATCTGCAAATGATAGAATTCACTGGATGGATTTTATGCAATATTTTGATACTGAGGTTTTTGATTTTGCAAAGGATGCAAAAATTAGGAGGTAAAAATATTTTTTCATATTTACTTTTAAATATAATATGAACCTATCAGGGTGATTTAGTTTATATTTAGGAACATTAGCTGGATATCTTTATTATCACCTTTCTTGTCATATATGTCGATGGCATCCAAAAGCAATTCAGATGGAGTTTCTCTTAAATGGGTCGGTCCTGTGGGAAGAGCAGAGTTGTGGTATTTAAAAGGAAAGGAGAGTTGGATCTAAAACGTTCACAGGACAGAATTTGTCCATGTTCATCAAAAATGGATAGAATATTACTGCTACAGTTTCATTATGAACCTATTTTTTTTACACTTCTCATAATAACATACGCCTGCAGCTCAAACTGCGTCGGCCTCCATTGCTCCATTGTAGTTGTGCACATTGCTGTTTGCAGCACTATTTGCCACATGCTCACTCACACTATTGTTCATGAGGTTTTTATCGTCCCCACAGAAAGTCAGATACATAGGTCAGACCCGACCTCACAGTTAGTTATGAGAATACCTTCAAGTGGCATGCAATGCAGTTCTCTCTCACCAGAACTTGTTTCGTGAAACTTTAGTCTACACAAAATGTAAATTGGGCCATGTCCCACCCCGACATAAAATTTCATGGAAACGAGTTTAGTGGTTTTGACATCATCCTTTGTAAGGTTCTGTGTGTACGATTTAGGTGGAAGGGATCTATTGGCAGAAACTGAATGAAAAATAATCCTAGTGATGTTTTCACTGATGTGTAATCATCTAAACTGTTTGAATTGTTGTTTTCTTTACCCTAGAATGATTCAAGATTCAAGATTCAAGAGTTTATTGTCATATGCACAACGATAACATTAAGCAGTCGCTTGCAATGAAATGCTCGGGTCTCAGGCTCTCTTCTAACAATGCTCAATCAAATTTAAAATAAAATATACATATCTAAAATATATATATATACACCTCAAGAAAAAAAAGAAAAACAAATAGTGCAAGTGTGTGCAATAGTGCAAATATGCAATAGTGCAAATATGCTAAGGTGCAGAGTTATGACTGATTGGAGGAGTTTAAAAGTCTTATGGCCTGGGGGATGAAACTGTCTCTGGGCCCGGTGGTGCGGGCCCGGATGCTGCGGTACCGTCGGCCAGACGGCAGCAGGCAGAACAGTTTATGGCTGGGGTGATAAGGGTCTTTAATGATCCGGTTGACCTTCTTCCTGCACCGCTGGGTGTAGAGGTCCTCCATGGATGGCAGCTCCGTCCTGGTGATGTGCTGGGCAGACTTCACCACCCTCTGCAAAGCCTTACGGTTCAGGGCGGTGCAGCTGCCGTACCAGGCGGTGATGCAGCCAGTCAGGATGCTCTCTATGGTGCACCTGTATCCTGGAGTCCATGTTGAGCCTCCGCAGCCTGCGGAGGAAGAAGAGCCGCTGTCTGGCCGTCTTCCTGATGGAGTCTGTGTGGTGGGTCCAGGTCAGGTCATCACTGATGTGGACCCCGAGGAACCTGAAGCTGCTGACTCGCTCCACCGTAGTCCCGTTGATGGAGAGGGGGGGTGTTCTACTCCTTGTCTCTTCCTGTAGTCCACAATCAGCTCCTTTGTCTTGCTGACGTTGAGATGGAGGTTGTTGTCCTGGCACCAAGATGTCAGGGCTCTGACCTCCTCTCTGTAGGCCTTCTCATCGTCGCCGGTGATCAGGCCTATGACGGTCGTGTCATCAGCAACTTGACGATGGTGTTGGAGCTGTGTGTGGCCACGCAGTGATGCGTGAACAGGGAGGACAGGAGAGGACTGAGCACGCAGCCCTGGGGGGCACCGGTGTTGAGAGTCAGGGTGGAGGATGTGGTGCTGCCTATCCGCACCGCCTGTGGTCTGCCCGTCAGGAAGTTCAGGATCCACTCACGGAGGGCGATGTTGAGCCCAAGGTCTCTGAGCTTGGTGACGAGCTTCAGGGGCACGATGGTGTTGAATGCTGAACTGTAGTCAATGAACAGCATTCTCACATATGTCCCTCTGGTCCAGGTGGGAGAGGGCAGTGTGACGGGTGAGGGAGATGGCATCTGCAGTCGACCTATCTGGCCTGTAGGCAAACTGAAGAGGGTCCAGAGAGTCCGGGAGGGAGGAGGTGATGAAGGGTTTGACTAGCCGCTCAAAGCACTTCATGATGGTGGAGGTGAGTGCTACTGGGCGGTAGTCGTTCAGGCAGAGGGGTTTAGTTTTCTTGGGAACCGGGACAATGATGGTCTCCTTGAGACATGCGGGGACTACAGACTGGAGCAGTGACAGGTTGAAGATGACAGTGAACACATCTGCCAGCTGATCTGCACACACCTTGAGAGCTCGGCCCGGGATGCCATCAGGTCCAGGTACCTTGCGTGTGTTGATCCGGTTAAAGGATCTCCATACGTCTGCCCTGGATATAACAGGGGGGCAGCGGTCCTCCTGGGCCTCTTGGATCTCCTCAGCCGGGGAGTTGCTCTCAAAGCATAAAAGATGTTCAGATCCTCTGGGAGAGATGCAAACACTACATCCGCACTGCTGGTCTTTGCTTTGTAGTCTGAGATGGTTTTGAGTCCAGCCCACATGTTCCTTGTGTTGGAGCCCTGGTAGTGAGACTCCACCTTGTCCCTGTAAAGTCTCTTGGCACTGCTAATAGAAGAGACTTTAGAAGACACCAGAGGATTTCCCTTTGGACACTTGGTCTCTGTTACAACTAAGAAGTTCTGGGAAAATTGGGAAATAATTCCCAGGTTTCAGGTAAACAAAACAACAATTTAAAAAAAGAAATGACTTGTGCAAGAACTACATGTACATTTATTAACCATGGTTTTTTGTGTGATCCTGCAAAACAGGTAAACAGAATGTGTTTCCTTGACAACCGTTGGTCCATTGAACTCTGTGAGTGTCTCACTGAGCACCAGAGAAAGTGCAGTGGAGACTGAAGGAGCTTGTTTTAAAGATCCACAGACAAATATGCTTTGAGTTAAGATCGACTGGAGATCAGAGTTTTTTCTTATAACATTTTTTTATTGACAATATTTTCTGGTTGCATCAGACAAGTGTGGACGGAAGCTCAAGCACTTCCAGGAAGCAGACACAGGAGAACACGGAGCCTCACAAGCAGGAGAAGCTGCTGGTTGAGCTTCTTCCCTCCCATTGGTCGGCAGTGGCCTCGGAGCTGAGGTGCTGCCCCCTGTGGTTGTGGCTGATTCCCGAGGGTGAGGGAAACACCCTGTGTGTAGATACGTCTCTGTGCTTCCCTCGGTCCTGGTTGGACCGTTGTCTAACCGGGGTGATGTCCGGTCCTGTCCTCCGGTGTGTCTTTGTATCCTGTGTCTCCTGAGCTCCCGTCCTGATCTCCTGTGGAAGCCTCCTGGGTTTTCTCCCGTGTGCTTTTGTTTCTTCAGTTTTACCTTTTGAGATTCTGGCGTTTGTTATTTTTTCTGTGAAAGACTTTTCATTAAAAGGACTCTTTGGTTTAAACTGTGCGTCTGGGTCCAACTGCCTCACCATCGCTGACACTCCCTTTGTATTGATTGTGTGGTCAGTTCACACCAGGCTCTCCTGGAGGAACATGCAGCCCCACAGAGAGAAGCTGGTTAGTCAGTTCCAGAGCAACACCTGGGTGTCAAAGATCTCCACAGGAACTTGCGGAATCGTTTGAAGAGAGATTTCTTCTTTGGTTTACTCTTCATCTCCATCACCCTATTCTCCAACATCTGAATCACTTTCGCCAGGTGATCACTACATATCTTCTCCGCCTCTTCCTCTCCTTCTCGTCAGAGGAGCTGCAGGACTCGGAGAGCTCAGGTTTTCAGCCTGGGCCAGTGCAGATGGGACTTTGGAGATCTCCTCTTCCTCTTCGTCAGAGGAGCTGCAGGACTCGGAGAGCTCAAGGTTTTCAGCCTGGGCCAGTGCAGATGGGACTTGGATATCTCCTCTTCCTCTTCGTCAGAGGAGCTGCAGGACTCGGAGAGCTCAAGTTTTCAGCCTGGCCAGTGCAGATGGACTTTGGAGATCTCCTCTTCCTCTTCGTCAGAGGAGCTGCAGACTCGGAGAGCTCAAGGTTTTCAGCCTGGGCCAGTGCAGATGGGACTTTGGAGATCTCCTCTTCCTCTTCGTCAGAGGAGCTGCAGGACTCGGAGAGCTCAAGGTTTTCAGCCTGGGCCAGTGCAGATGGGACTTTGGAGATCTCCTCTTCCTCTTCGTCAGAGGAGCTGCAGGACTCGGAGAGCTCAAGGTTTTCAGCCTGGGCCAGTGCAGATGGGACTTTGGAGATCTCCTCTTCCTCTTCGTCAGAGGAGCTGCAGGACTCGGAGAGCTCAAGGTTTTCAGCCTGGGCCAGTGCAGATGGGACTTTGGAGATCTCCTCTTCCTCTTCGTCAGAGGAGCTGCAGGACTCGGAGAGCTCAAGGTTTTCAGCCTGGGCCAGTGCAGATGGGACTTTGGAGATCTCCTCTTCCTCTTCGTCAGAGGAGCTGCAGGACTCGGAGAGCTCAAGGTTTTCAGCCTGGGCCAGTGCAGATGGGACTTTGGAGATCTCCTCTTCCTCTTCGTCAGGGCGTGTCTCCAACCCCTCTGTCTTTTTATTCTTTGTTGTCAAAGATCTCCGCAGGAACTTGCGGAATCGTTTGAAGAAGATTTCTTCTTTGGTTTATTCTCAATCTCCATCAGCTGATTCTTCATCGTCTGAATCAGTTTCGCCGGGTCATCACTACATTTCTTCCCCGCATCTTCCTCTTCGTCAGCGGAGCTGCAGGACTCGAGGAGCTCAAGGTTTCCCTGATTCCACAGGCTCCTCTCTGCCTCCAGGTCTTCCTGGGACTTGGTAGGTTCTTCTGTTAGGCTGGAGGTTTCCTGCAGATGTTGGGACGTGTCACGCTCCCACTGGCTTTGTGATTTCTCGATGTGGTTTTCAGCCTGGGCCAGTGCAGATCGGACTTTGGAGATCTCCTCTTCCTGTTTGGCAAGGCGTGTCTCCAGCCCCTCTGTCTTTTTATACTCAGCAATGAGACTCTGCTCTAGCTGATCACATTTGTGAGCAGTAGCTCTTTGGCTCGATTCAGCTGCAAACAACAAAGCAGCAACGCGCTCGATCTCCCTTTTCTCTGCAATCGACTCTGACTGCAGTTGTTGTAGTTGGTGGAACAAGTCACAGTTTGCATTTAGCAGAACATCTATGTTCTGCTCCTTCTCGCCTATGATGCGATGGAGCTCCAGCTCAGGCGTCCCAAGCAAGGCCGGTTCAATCGTGGGATTACCAGTGTTGGGTTCGTCAGCTGTTTTGGTGGAAATCTCTTCAAGAGAAATCTTCTTCTGATATTTGTTCATTGTCTCTTCCGTTTGATCACCGGGCTCTGGAATCTTTCTCTTGTGGATAGGAATGTGGGAGTTCCTTTGGATTGAACTCTTTCACTGAGGTTTCTGCTGCTGCTGCTTCTCTGCTGAGCTTTCTATTCTCACTGGTCATTCGGCTGCTTCTGTGTTTGCTGTACCAGGTTCTATGTGTGCTGTAGACACAGGGAGCCGCTCTTCAATCTCATTGGATTAAAGGTCAAAGCCACAGGAAGTTAAAGTTACTGGGCCTTTGACCAAAGGCAGTTCATGTGAACTAAGGTCAAAGGCACAGTAACTATAAAAAAAACTGAGATATTTTGATGATCTAAGTATTCAAATCAAATTTGTATTTGTATAACCCATATTCACAAATCACAATTTGTCTAATAGGTCAATTGGTGTCATAGGTCTTAGGACAGAGGACGTCCCACCTTGTTAAGACAAGGTGGGACGTCCTCTGTCTTTAACCCTCAACAAGAGTGAAACTCCTCGGGGGGGAATCAAGTGTAGGAACCTCTGAGGAGCCACATGTGAGGATCCTTCTCCCAGGACGGACACAAGCACAATAGACGCTGCGTCTTACTGAGAAAGAACATCAGCAAAATTGTAAAAAATAGTAAAAACATTATTTACAACATTGAATAGAAGAAACAGTTTGTAATGTGTGTCAATGATTAAAGTATTTGTACATGATAAAAAGTCTGAGATCATTCGAGCAGCAATGACGCAATCCCTTTAGTCTAGATACCAGCGGTGGCGTCATGAGGTCGTCGGGAACCAATGGAATGAGTTGTAATGGGAAATATTGTAAAACCGGTAAATTCATACAAAAATCATGAATGTTGCACTTCTGTATTGCATTTAATATGACATCATGATATAGATCTTCAGCACCAACAACTATGACTGACTTATATTTTCCAAGAGATTCAAGATTCAAGAGTTTATTGTCATATGCACAACGATAACATTAAGCAGTCGCTTGCAATGAAATGCTTGGGTCTCAGGCTCTCTTCTAACAATGCTCAATCAAATTTAAAATAAAATATACATATCTAAAATATATATATATACACCTAAAGAAAAAATAAATAAATAAAAATAAAAATAGTGCAAGTGTGTGCAATAGTGCAAATATGCTAAGGTGCAGAGTTATGACTGATTGGAGGAGTTTAAAAGTCTTATGGCCTGGGGGATGAAACTGTCTCTGAGCCTTGTGGTGCTGGCCCGGATGCTGCGGTACCGTCGGCCAGACGGCAGCAGGCAGAACAGTTTATGGCTGGGGTGATAAGGGTCTTTAATGATCCGGTTGACCTTCTTCCTACACCGCTGGGTGTAGAGGTCCTCCATGGATGGCAGCTCCGTCCTGGTGATGTGCTGGGCAGACTGCACCCCCTCTGTAGAGCCTTGCGGTTCAGGGCGGTGCAGCTGCCGTACCAGGCGGTGATGCAGCCAGTCAGGATACTCTCTATGGTGCACCTGTATCCTGGAGTCCATGTTGAGCCTCCGCAGCCTGCGGAGGAAGAAGAGCCGCTGTCTGGCCGTCTTCCTGATGGAGTCTGTGTGGTGGGTCCAGGTCAGGTCATCACTGATGTGGACCCCGAGGAACCTGAAGCTGCTGACTCGCTCCACCGTAGTCTCGTTGATGGAGAGGGGGGGTGTTCTACTCCTTTTCTCTTCCTGTAGTCCACAATCAGCTCCTTTGTCTTGCTGACGTTGAGATGGAGGTTGTTGTCCTGGCACCAAGATGTCAGGGCTCTGACCTCCTCTCTGTAGGCCTTCTCATCGTCGCCGGTGATCAGGCCTATGACGGTCGTGTCATCAGCAGACTTGACGATGGTGTTGGAGCTGTGTGTGGCCACGCAGTCATGCGTGAACAGGGAGTAGAGGAGAGGACTGAGCACGCAGCCCTGGGGGGCACCGGTGTTGAGAGTCAGGGTGGAGGATGTGGTGCTGCCTATCCGCACCGCCTGTGGTCTGCCCGTCAGGAAGTTCAGGATCCACTCACGGAGGGCGATGTTGAGCCCAAGGTCTCTGAGCTTGGTGACGAGCTTCAGGGGCACGATGGTGTTGAATGCTGAACTGTAGTCAATGAACAGCATTCTCACATGTGTCCCTCTGGTCCAGGTGGGAGAGGGCAGTGTGACGGGTGAGGGAGATGGCATCTGCAGTCGACCTATCTGGCCTGTAGGCAAACTGAAGAGGGTCCAGAGAGTCCGGGAGGGAGGAGGTGATGAAGGGTTTCACTCGCCGCTCAAAGCACTTCATGATGGTGGAGGTGAGTGCTACTGGGCGGTAGTCGTTCAGGCAGAGGGTTTTAGTTTTCTTGGGAACCGGGACAATGATGGTCTCCTTGAGACATGCGGGGACTACAGACTGGAGCAGTGACAGGTTGAAGATGACAGTGAACACATCTGCCAGCTGATCTGCACACACCTTGAGAGCTCGGCCGGGATGCCATCAGGTCCAGGTGCCTTGCGTGTGTTGATCCGGTTAAAGGATCTCCATACGTCTGCCCTGGATATAACAGGGGGGCAGCGGTCCTCCTGGGCCTCTTGGATCTCCTCAGCCGGGGAGTTGCTCTCAAAGCATAGAAGGTGTTCAGATCCTCTGGGAGAGATGCAGACACTACATCAGCACTGCTGGTCTTTGCTTTGTAGTCTGAGATGGTTTTGAGTCCAGCCCACATGTTCCTTGTGTTGGAGCCCTTGTAGTGAGGCCCTTTATATTAACATCGGGAGCAGGTCCTCTCTATGGAGGCCGCCTTGTTTTTTACATTGGGCCAAACTGGCCAAACTAAACACCTTGTGAGGTTTTATGACAACTGAATTCTACCACAGGTTCTTTCATGTTTGAATGGGGAGGATGAGGTGAGGAGAATTCAGCTGCAACATAAACCTTCACCACTAGATGTCACTTAATTCTACAGACTAATTAAATAACAAACAAACATTTGAAAAACTAATCTTCTTGGTGGAGGAAATAAAGTTATTAAATGTTTTGTGACTTGGCAAAGAGAAAATAAACGGGTGGGTGTTTAAATGTCTGTATTATCATGAAGACAGAGGTGTATACAGACACGTCTACGTCACTCATACGCTCCTGGTTATATACTTTCCTTCCAGCTTTCAGAGTCGCACTGGTTTAGCTCAGTGGTTACTTCATCTACTTTCTTTCAGAGGCGCTGTCCAGTGTTTTCTTTCTCTCTGCTCTCACCTGCTCTCTCTCCTTCACTTCACTCCTCCATCAGCTCCAGACTTTGTTCTTACACTGAACTCTAAAGTCGCTTTTCGCCATTAAAACGTTGAACACTTATTTCCGCAGTGAAACCTGTCAAACGGAGCTCTGACGGATCAAAGTGTCGTGGGGACTTGGATGTTGTTGTTTTTATTCTATTCGCCCGAGCGTTGATTAAATCTTATAGTTTCCCTTAAATGTTCAGGAGAATATTGCGGTGAATTAGTTAAAGTCATGTTGTCTCGCGCCTGATCACGCACCTCAAAACCATGCTCAACACTGACCCCTCCTGGCTCAGTCTGCAAACGCACCTACATCAAGTTCACTATGTTGGAACCACTATTGGGTCAAAATAAAACCGTCAATAAAACAGAGAACTTATTTTAAGTTGTTTTCCTGCTGATCAGTGAATACAGGATGTTTAACATACACAAGCAAATGTCAGGATAATCTCTGTTCAATGTTTACAGCACTGCCGAAAGCATTATATTATCTTCAAATGTATGTGTGAGTGTTTTGTATGTATTTTGTGAATGTTTCAATTTGAAAATTAAAAGAAAACCGGATATGCCTGACTTGACTTCCTGTGGCGCATGCACAGAGGATCTGGGCACAAGGATAATTTTGTTTGTCAGAGACAGGTTATCAAACATTATGTTATATTCATTCAAAAAAGGGGGGGAGAAGGTTGTGAACCTAAATTCAGTTTATGAAACTCCCTATGTCATTTTAAATACATTTACATATTTTAGAGTAAAACAGTGAGTTACATTTGTGTTATTAAAAGTCTAAAGATTTAAATCATATCAGAATTTTGATGTTATTTTATAATGAAAGAATTAAGGATAGAAATTTCATCAACATGTCCACAAAATTAACAAGACTTATCAATTCTGCGCTCATCTGCAAATGATAGAATTCACTGGATGGATTTTATGCAATATTTTGATACTGAGGTTTTTGATTTTGCAAAGGATGCAAAAATTAGGAGGTAAAAATATTTTTTAATTTTTACTTTTAAATATAATATGAACCTATCAGGGTGATTTAGTTTATATTTAGAAACATTAGCTGGATATCTTTATTATCACCTTTCTTGTCATATATGTCGATGGCATCCAAAAGCAATTCAGATGGAGTTTCTCTTAAATGGGTCGGTCCTGTGGGAAGAGCAGAGTTGTGGTATTTAAAAGGAAAGGAGAGTTGGATCTAAAACGTTCACAGGACAGAATTTGTCCATGTTCATCAAAAATGGATAGAATATTACTGCTACAGTTTCATTATGAACCTATTTTTTAAAAACTTCTCATAATAACATACGCCTGCAGCTCAAACTGCGTCGGCCTCCATTGCTCCATTGTAGTTGTGCACATTGCTGTTTGCAGCACTATTTGCCACATGCTCACTCACACTATTGTTCATGAGGTTTTTATCGTCCCCACAGAAAGTCAGATACATAGGTCAGACCCGACCTCACAGTTAGTTATGAGAATACCTTCAAGTGGCATGCAATGCAGTTCTCTCTCACCAGAACTTGTTTCGTGAAACTTTAGTCTACACAAAATGTAAATTGGGCCATGTCCCAGCCCGACATAAAATTTCATGGAAACGAGTTTAGTGGTTTTGACATCATCCTTTGTAAGGTTCTGTGTGTACGATTTAGGTGAAGGGATCTATTGGCAGAAACTGAATAAAATTATCCTAGTGATGTTTTCATGATGTGTAATCATCTAAACTGTTTGAATTGTTGTTTTCTTTACCCTAGAATGATTCAAGATTCAAGATTCAAGAGTTTATTGTCATATGCACAACGATAACATTAAGCAGTCGCTTGCAATGAAATGCTTGGGTCTCAGGCTCTCTTCTAACAATGCTCAATCAAATTTAAAATAAAATATACATATCTAAAATATATATATATACACCTCAAGAAAAAAAGAAAAACAAATAGTGCAAGTGTGTGCAATAGTGCAAATATGCAATAGTGCAAATATGCTAAGGTGCAGAGTTATGACAGATTGGAGGAGTTTAAAAGTCTTATGGCCTGGGGGATGAAACTGTCTCTGAGCCTTGTGGTGCGGGCCGGATGCTGCGGTACCGTCGGCCAGACGGCAGCAGGCAGAAAAGTTTATGGCTGGGGTGATAGGGTCTTTAATTATCCGGTTGACCTTCTTCCTGCACCGCTGGGTGTAGAGGTCCTCCATGGATGGCAGCTCCGTCCTGGTGATGTGCTGGGCAGACTTCACCACCCTCTGCAAAGCCTTGCGGTTCAGGGCGGTGCAGCTGCCGTACCAGGCGGTGATGCAGCCAGTCAGGATGCTCTCTATGGTGCACCTGTATCCTGGAGTCCATGTTGAGCCTCCGCAGCCTGCGGAGGAAGAAGAGCCGCTGTCTGGCCGTCTTCCTGATGGAGTCTGTGTGGTGGGTCCAGGTCAGGTCATCACTGATGTGGACCCCGAGGAACCTGAAGCTGCTGACTCGCTCCACCGTAGTCCCGTTGATGGAGAGGGGGCGTGTTCTACTCCTTGTCTCTTCCTGTAGTCCACATCAGCTCCTTTGGATGGAGGTTGTTGTCCTGGCACCAAGATGTCAGGGCTCTGACCTCCTCTCTGTAGGCCTTCTCATCGTCGCCGGTGATCAGGCCTATGACGGTCGTGTCATCAGCAGACTTGACGATGGTGTTGGAGCTGTGTGTGGCCACGCAGTGATGCGTGAACAGGGAGGACAGGAGAGGACTGAGCACGCAGCCCTGGGGGGCACCGGTGTTGAGAGTCAGGGTGGAGGATGTGGTGCTGCCTATCCGCACCGCCTGTGGTCTGCCCGTCAGGAAGTTCAGGATCCACTCACGGAGGGCGATGTTGAGCCCAAGGTCTCTGAGCTTGGTGACGAGCTTCAGGGGCACGATGGTGTTGAATGCTGAACTGTAGTCAATGAACAGCATTCTCACATATGTCCCTCTGGTCCAGGTGGGAGAGGGCAGTGTGACGGGTGAGGGAGATGGCATCTGCAGTCGACCTATCTGGCCTGTAGGCAAACTGAAGAGGGTCCAGGAGTCAGGGAGGGAGGAGGTGATGAAGGGTTTGACTAGCCGCTCAAAGCACTTCATGATGGTGGAGGTGAGTGCTACTGGGCGGTAGTCATTCAGGCAGAGGGTTTTAGTTTTCTTGGGAACCGGGACAATGATGGTCTCCTTGAGACATGCGGGGACTACAGACTGGAGCAGTGACAGGTTGAAGATGACAGTGAACACATCTGCCAGCTGATCTGCACACACCTTGAGAGCTCGGCCCGGGATGCCATCAGGTCCAGGTGCCTTGCGTGTGTTGATCCGGTTAAAGGATCTCCATACGTCTGCCCTGGATATAACAGGGGGCAGCGGTCCTCCTGGGCCTCTTGTCCTCCTGGGCCTCTTGGATCTCCTCAGCCGGGGAGTTGCTCTCAAAGCATAGAAGGTGTTCAGATCCTCTGGGAGGATGCAGACACTACATCAGCACTGCTGGTCTTTGCTTTGTAGTCTGAGATGGTTTTGAGTCCAGCCCACATGTTCCTTGTGTTGGAGCCCTTGTAGTGAGGCCCTTTATATTAACATCGGGAGCAGGTCCTCTCTATGGAGGCCGCCATGTTTTTTACATTGGGCCAAACTGGCCAAACTAAACACCTTGTGAGGTTTTATGACAACTGAATTCTACCACAGGTTCTGTCATGTTTGAATGGGGAGGATGAGGTGAGGAGAATTCAGCTGCAACATAAACCTTCACCACTAGATGTCACTTAATTCTACAGACTCATGAAATAACAACAAACATTTGAAAAACTAATCTTCTTGGTGGAGGAAATGAAGTCATTAAATGTTTTGTGACTTGGCAAAGAGAAAATAAAACGGGTGGGTGTTTAAATGTCTGTATTATCATGAAGACAGAGGTGTATACAGACACGTCTACGTCACTCATACGCTCCTGTTTATATACTTTCCTTCCAGCTTCAGAGTCGCACTGGTTTAGCTCAGTGGTTACTTCATCTACTTTCTTTCAGAATAACCGATTACCAGTCCCTCACGGGATCGAAGCCACGGGCGCTGTCCAGTGTTTTCTTTCTCTCTGCTCTCACCTGCTCTCTCTCCTTCACTTCACTCCTCCATCAGCTCCAGACTTTGTTCTTACACTGAACTCTAATGTCGCTTTTCGCCATTAAAACGTTGAACACTTATTTCCGCAGTGAAACCTGTCAAACGGAGCTCTGACGGATCAAAGTGTCGTGGTGACTCTGATGTTGTTGTTTTTATTCTATTCGCCCGAGCGTTGATTAAATCTTATAGTTTCCCTTAAATGTTCAGGAGAATATTGCGGTGAATTAGTTAAAGTCATGTTGTCTCGCGCCTGATCACGCACCTCAAAACCATGCTCAACACTGCCCCCTCCTGGCTCAGTCTGCAAACGCACCTACATCAAGTTCACTATGTTGGAACCACTATTGGGTCAAAATAAAACCGTCAATAAAACAGAGAACTTATTTTAAGTTGTTTTCCTGCTGATCAGTGAATACAGGATGTTTAACATACACAAGCAAATGTCAGGATAATCTCTGTTCAATGTTTACAGCACTGCCGAAAGCATTATATTATCTTCAAATGTATGTGTGAGTGTTTTGTATGTATTTTGTGAATGTTTCAATTTGAAAATTAAAAGAAAACCGGATATGCCTGATTGACTTCCTGTGGCGCATGCACAGAGGATCTGGGCACAAGGATAATTTTGTTTGTCAGAGGCAGGTTATCAAACATTATGTTATATTCATTCAAAAAAGGGGGGGAGGAAGGTTGTGAACCTAAATTCAGTTTATGAAACTCCCTATGTCATTTTAAATACATTTACATATTTTAGAGTAAAACAGTGAGTTACATTTGTGTTATTAAAAGTCTAAAGATTTAAATCATATCAGAATGTTGATGTTATTTTATAATGAAAGAATTAAGGATAGAAATTTCATCAACATGTCCACAAAATTAACAAGACTTATCAATTCTGCGCTCATCTGCAAATGATAGAATTCACTGGATGGATTTTATGCAATATTTTGATACTGAGGTTTTTGATTTTGCAAAGGATGCAAAAATTAGGAGGTAAAAATATTTTTTCATATTTACTTCTAAATATAATATAAACCTATCAGGGTGATTTAGTTTATATTTAGGAACATTAGCTGGATATCTTTATTATCACCTTTCTTGTCATATATGTCGATGGCATCCAAAAGCAATTCAGATGGAGTTTCTCTTAAATGGGTCGGTCCTGTGGGAAGAGCAGAGTTGTGGTATTTAAAAGGAAAGGAGAGTTGTATCTAAAACGTTCACAGGACAGAATTTGTCCATGTTCATCAAAAATGGATAGAATATTACTGCTACAGTTTCATTATGAACCTATTTTTTAAAAACTTCTCATAATAACATACGCCTGCAGCTCAAACTGCGTCGGCCTCCATTGCTCCATTGTAGTTGTGCACATTGCTGTTTGCAGCACTATTTGCCACATGCTCACTCACACTATTGTTCATGAAGTTTTTATCGTCCCCACAGAAAGTCAGATACATAGGTCAGACCCGACCTCACAGTTAGTTATGAGAATACCTTCAAGTGGCATGCAATGCAGTTCTCTCTCACCAGAACTTGTTTCGTGAAACTTTAGTCTACACAAAATGTAAATTGGGCCATGTCCCAGCCCGACATAAAATTTCATGGAAACGAGTTTAGTGGTTTTGACATCATCCTTTGTAAGGTTCTGTGTGTACGATTTAGGTGGAAGGGATCTATTGGCAGAAACTGAATGAAAAATTATCCTAGTGATGTTTTCACTGATGTGTAATCATCTAAACTGTTTGAATTGTTGTTTTCTTTACCCTAGAATGATTCAAGATTCAAGATTCAAGAGTTTATTGTCATATGCACAACGATAACATTAAGCAGTCGCTTGCAATGAAATGCTTGGGTCTCAGGCTCTCTTCTAACAATGCTCAATCAAATTTAAAATAAAATATACATATCTAAAATATATATATATACACCTCAAGAAAAAAAAGAAAAACAAATAGTGCAAGTGTGTGCAATAGTGCAAATATGCAATAGTGCAAATATGCTAAGGTGCAGAGTTATGACAGATTGGAGGAGTTTAAAAGTCTTATGGCCTGGGGGATGAAACTGTCTCTGAGCCTTGTGGTGCGGGCCCGGATGCTGCGGTACCGTCGGCCAGACGGCAGCAGGCAGACAAGTTTATGGCTGGGGTGATAGGGGTCTTTAATTATCCGGTTGACCTTCTTCCTGCACCGCTGGGTGTAGAGGTCCTCCATGGATGGCAGCTCCGTCCTGGTGATGTGCTGGGCAGACTTCACCACCCTCTGCAAAGCCTTGCGGTTCAGGGCGGTGCAGCTGCCGTACCAGGCGGTGATGCAGCCAGTCAGGATACTCTCTATGGTGCACCTGTATCCTGGAGTCCATGTTGAGCCTCCGCAGCCTGCGGAGGAAGAAGAGCCGCTGTCTGGCCGTCTTCCTGATGGAGTCTGTGTGGTGGGTCCAGGTCAGGTCATCACTGATGTGGACCCCGAGGAACCTGAAGCTGCTGACTCGCTCCACCGTAGTCCCGTTGATGGAGAGGGGGGCGTGTTCTACTCCTTGTCTCTTCCTGTAGTCCACAATCAGCTCCTTTGGATGGAGGTTGTTGTCCTGGCACCAAGATGTCAGGGCTCTGACCTCCTCTCTGTAGGCCTTCTCATCGTCGCCGGTGATCAGGCCTATGACGGTCGTGTCATCAGCAAACTTGACGATGGTGTTGGAGCTGTGTGTGGCCACGCAGTGATGCGTGAACAGGGAGGACAGGAGAGGACTGAGCACGCAGCCCTGGGGGGCACCGGTGTTGAGAGTCAGGGTGGAGGATGTGGTGCTGCCTATCCGCACCGCCTGTGGTCTGCCCGTCAGGAAGTTCAGGATCCACTCACGGAGGGCGATGTTGAGCCCAAGGTCTCTGAGCTTGGTGACGAGCTTCAGGGGCACGATGGTGTTGAATGCTGAACTGTAGTCAATGAACAGCATTCTCACATATGTCCCTCTGGTCCAGGTGGGAGAGGGCAGTGTGACGGGTGAGGGAGATGGCATCTGCAGTCGACCTATCTGGCCTGTAGGCAAACTGAAGAGGGTCCAGAGAGTCAGGGAGGGAGGAGGTGATGAAGGGTTTGACTAGCCGCTCAAAGCACTTCATGATGGTGGAGGTGAGTGCTACTGGGCGGTAGTCATTCAGGCAGAGGGTTTTAGTTTTCTTGGGAACCGGGACAATGATGGTCTCCTTGAGACATGCGGGGACTACAGACTGGAGCAGTGACAGGTTGAAGATGACAGTGAACACATCTGCCAGCTGATCTGCACACACCTTGAGAGCTCGGCCCGGGATGCCATCAGGTCCAGGTGCCTTGCGTGTGTTGATCCGGTTAAAGGATCTCCATACGTCTGCCCTGGATATAACAGGGGGGCAGCGGTCCTCCTGGGCCTCTTGGTCCTCCTGGGCCTCTTGGATCTCCTCAGCCGGGGAGTTGCTCTCAAAGCATAGAAGGTGTTCAGATCCTCTGGGAGGGATGCAGACACTACATCAGCACTGCTGGTCTTTGCTTTGTAGTCTGAGATGGTTTTGAGTCCAGCCCACATGTTCCTTGTGTTGGAGCCCTTGTAGTGAGGCCCTTTATATTAACATCGGGAGCAGGTCCTCTCTATGGAGGCCGCCATGTTTTTTACATTGGGCCAAACTGGCCAAACTAAACACCTTGTGAGGTTTTATGACAACTGAATTCTACCACAGGTTCTGTCATGTTTGAATGGGGAGGATGAGGTGAGGAGAATTCAGCTGCAACATAAACCTTCACCACTAGATGTCACTTAATTCTACAGACTCATGAAATAACAACAAACATTTGAAAAACTAATCTTCTTGGTGGAGGAAATGAAGTCATTAAATGTTTTGTGACTTGGCAAAGAGAAAATAAAACGGGTGGGTGTTTAAATGTCTGTATTATCATGAAGACAGAGGTGTATACAGACACGTCTACGTCACTCATACGCTCCTGTTTATATACTTTCCTTCCAGCTTTCAGAGTCGCACTGGTTTAGCTCAGTGGTTACTTCATCTACTTTCTTTCAGAATAACCGATTACCAGTCCCTCACGGGATCGAAGCCACGGGCGCTGTCCAGTGTTTTCTTTCTCTCTGCTCTCACCTGCTCTCTCTCCTTCACTTCACTCCTCCATCAACTCCAGACTTTGTTCTTACACTGAACTCTAAAGTCGCTTTTCGCCATTAAAACGTTGAACACTTATTTCCGCAGTGAAACCTGTCAAACGGAGCTCTGACGGATCAAAGTGTCGTGGTGACTCTGATGTTGTTGTTTTTATTCTATTCGCCCGAGCGTTGATTAAATCTTATAGTTTCCCTTAAATGTTCAGGAGAATATTGCGGTGAATTAGTTAAAGTCATGTTGTCTCGCGCCTGATCACGCACCTCAAAACCATGCTCAACACTGCCCCCTCCTGGCTCAGTCTGCAAACGCACCTACATCAAGTTCACTATGTTGGAACCACTATTGGGTCAAAATAAAACCGTCAATAAAACAGAGAACTTATTTTAAGTTGTTTTCCTGCTGATCAGTGAATACAGGATGTTTAACATACACAAGCAAATGTCAGGATAATCTCTGTTCAATGTTTACAGCACTGCCGAAAGCATTATATTATCTTCAAATGTATGTGTGAGTGTTTTGTATGTATTTTGTGCATGCTTCAATTTGAAAATTGGATATGCGTGACTTGACTTCCTGTGGCGCATGCGCAGAGCCCACAGGTCTTTGTCAGGTCTGTTGACAAATATCGGGGGAGGGACCACTGCGGCGTAAGTAGATCTTTGTTCACTCCGGAATCAACTGAACCGAAATGAGCTTTGTGTGGATACCGTGGCTCAGTCCTTATAGTTCCACAGCGTGTGTAGCCGCTGCCTCCACCGAGCTAACACGAGGAGGAGGTGATTTGAGGAAACATCTGTAGAAACCGCTGGGGCCGAGTGGTGCTGTAGCAGAAAGGCTGTGTCGAGCTAGCCACAGTGAAGCACTGCGTTTCCGGTGAACGCACCAAAATACACTTAAACGTCACAGTATAAAAGTACAAATACCAACCGTGTAAAACAGTATTTGTTTAACACTTTAGTTTGTATTGCTTTAAATGATAATATATTTTATTTGTACAGCACCTTTCATACATAAAATGCAGCTCAAAGCGCTTCACAATAAAATCAAAGACTTGAAATAAGATAGATCAATAGGAACATGTTAGCAATGAAACAAAGACTGAGGGTAAAAGCATAAAACTAGTAAAAGGTATAAAATAAAGACATTGTGTTAAAAAGGATAACATTAATTAAAAGCAAGATCATAGAAATAGGTCTTAAAGTTTCTTAAAACTATCAACATATATATATATATATATATATATGCAAAACAAACACACAAAAGGACAGAAACTAAAACAAAGACAAATGCATCTGTAGAGAGGATTTAAATGTTATCATTTTACAGATTTTATTGAAATTCACCTCAATCAGGATTTTTTATTTCATCCAATAACGTGGACCAGTACAACAGTACAGGAAATATATGTGATGGAAAAGAATACTTATCGTTTAAAAGTGATAGAAGTTGTATTTACCAGAAGAAATGGGAAACATATACAAGGTTTAGAGATAAAAACTATTATCAATATAAAACATTGAATACAAATGTTTGATTAGGGTGAATTACACTCAAAACTGTAAAAGCTTAAGTATAAATCTTCTCTACAGTTTTTTTCCTCTTACCTTTTTAGTATGTTCAGTTTGTTTTGAATATATGCATGAAAGCAATAAAGACTAAAGTGGAACAGTGGATTCCCCACGCACGGTACAGTCTGCTTAATCTAGGCTTTTATTGCGAAAGCACAGACGCGCAGTTTCCGCTCTCAGCCTCAGTAACCTTCTTCCTGACTGATTCTTGTATTGTGGCTCAGCCTCAGCTAGCTGCTGCTAGCGCCAGAGGTTCAAACCTTTGCCGCTAACCACTGCTCCACTGCTCCACTGTTCCACTGTTCCACTGTGCCGCTGAGAGCCCGCTTCTCGCTGGGAAACGTATGAACTTGTTTTGCAGTGTGCGGCTGTGGGAGCGGGTGAAGGCGCTCTCCTCGTTCAACACTGGGCAGAAATGAAGAGGTGAGTGAACACAGCGCCATTGTGAACCAACACTAAACACAAACATGTCGCCACGAGCATCATTGTTATTAACTGTGCTGCTGGATGTGTGTGTGCAGCCAACAGAAGAGCCCCGAGCCTGATGGGAGTGTGACCATCAGCGAGGAAGGTGAGAGAAATGTCCGATATTGCCCAATAGATGGCTGTCAGTGTTACTGTGTTTAACATGTGTTTAAAGTTCATAGTAAATGTCACATCTGTTTGTGCTTTCACAAGACAAACACCCCAGGGTCAGGACCTGTGTTCAGACAAGTTGTTTGACTGGCATCACAACTCATCCCTCACTAATCACTTCTTCATCTTTGGTTTTACTCTCAGTCACATATGAACTGTAGGGTGTCTTTGCTTCTTAACCTGATTTTAACCCTGGTTTTACTTTTTATATATTCACGTGGCACTCATGTTCATTTGACAGGAGTTATTTATGTGTTAATTTATGATATATTGTAAGAGGCCCTTAGGTTTTTAGAAAGGCACAGACCTCGTTCAGACCTGGTTTTACCATCTGTGCTGAGTGATTCGATCACAACCTGGTCAGCACTCAGTTCACATCTGAACGCACCCAAACGTCCTCAGTGCGTCTTTAGATTCGATCAGTCAGACCACTTCTGAGGTAGTCTGGGACCACCACCACAATATCACTGATACTTTCCCTCAGCTGCTTTCAGACATGCACTGAAATCTGGAGAATCTCCTGACATTCTCTGGACTTTCTCCAGCCAGCCCCCTTGTAAAAACTTGAGAAGACAATGTCTGCATGAGCCGATGTGAGTACTCAGCAGGAGATCCTCTGCAAGATTCACCACGAGCGAGTGGGTGTGTTCATCCATCCATTCATTCATTCATTCATCCAGTCCCTCCTGACTTTACTCGCTCTCTATCTCTCTCTCATGCTTGCAGCGACACACACACACAAACACACACCAACACACACCAACACACACACATTGTCATCAGACACATTTGTAAACTTTGACTCGAAACAAAACATAATTTGGTCTTCACAAACACAAATTATTATTTGCATACAGAATGGGGAAGTAAGATTGGATCACAAGTCGTTACAGGAGACATAATCAGGTCAACAGAGGAACCACTGGTGATTCGATCTCTCAGAACAGAAGTACTGGGTCTGAACAGGGCCTCAGAAGTGTCTGAGTTCCACACAGTGAAACCCCTCTAACTCACTGTAGCTGCTTTCAGGCATGCACCTCCTCCGCAGTTCCTCCGTATTGTCTGCGGGGGAGGTGCATGTGTGAATGGAGGTGTCCTAGTGAGACGCCCCTTCAGTTTCTGCAGACTTTCTCCGTCTGGCCTCTCAGTATAATGTCTGAAGAAATGCAAGAGAAGTCGATATGTGAATCCTGCAGGGGGGATCCCCCGCTGGATTCACCACGAGCGAGTGGTTTCGTTGATGACGCCGCTAAGACACCACAGACACAAAAATACAACAAAACCAAAAGAAAACAAATATCTCCAGGTGAAAAAGTGGTGTCACACACGCGCAGAAGACGCTGGACGAATATGCCAAGAGAGTTTGTGGTGATATGAGTCGACGCCGGTGTCTGTGTGTTGTAAAGACAATCAGCTCAGTTTAATATGTCACTTCCTGTCTCTGTCTGCTGCACTCGGCTGCTCCACCTGTGTGTGCAGAGAACCTCCTGCTGCGTTGAGCATGTGTGAAGCTAATTCACACACTATAGTGTGACAGGTACCCTCTTTCCCAAGACCTGTTTTTGACAGTTGTAAAGCTGACTTCCGTTTGTGTGGCTTTGTGCTCCTGCAGGGTCCGTGGCCACCGCAGAGGATCCAGCAGCTATTGCCACCATTCAGTCTGCAGCCACGTTCTCTGACCAGCCCATCAAATATCTCTTCAAGACAGAAGGAGCAGGCGGGCAGGTAGGATGACTGTTGAAAGAAAGTGTTAAAAAAGTGCCCATTTTAATCAACCTGTGTGAGGTTCTATTTCAAATCTGTTAAGTATTTTATTTCCGCCAAGAGGCCTTTGAGCTGACATATTCATGATACCCCATTTCACACATGATCTCCATAAAATGTCCGGGGAAATTGGGTCCACTTCAGGTCCCACAAGCTGTTCTCCGAGTGTTCATGTGAGGGGGGGAGCAGCAGGCAGAGGCAGGGTATAACATAGTCCTTCTGCTGCAGAGATCTTATGTTTGTTTACGCACATTGACATCGTATCCCCAAAAGCTCTCTTGACATCTTCTACATGTATGGCACCGCTTTTTCATCCTGAGATATTCGCTTTCTTTTGTTTTTTATTTTTATATTTTTCCATCTGTTGCATGTTAGAAGCGTCATCAACACACCCACTCGCTCTTGATGAATCCTCCAGACGATCCCCTGCTTTCTTCTCACATTTGCTCATTCGGACATTCTCTGGAGTTTTTACTAAGGTGCTGGCTGGAGAAACTCCTGAGAAAGTCCGTAGCCTCTCGCTCATTCGCGTTGTCACATTCAGCTCCTTCCGAGAATGTCCAGAGATTCTCCAAAGTTCAGTGCACATCTGAAAGCAGCTACAAAGTTGTTTTGGTCAATCAGCTTCTCAGCAAACTAGAGCGCATGAAGAAGTTTTCATTTGGGAGCAGGAAGTAACACTTGAGTCAACAGATTGTTTTGGAAGTTGCTCAGACTGACTTGAGTTTGTACTTGAAAGATATGTTGATTACAGGTTTTCTACATTCATATCATTGCAGATCCACAGATTTCTTGTCTTCGCATCTCTTGATAATCCTGGTATCAGTTCTCGTGGCCCATGTTACTTAACGGACCATTAAAAGTAGATATATTCTGCATGTGTACGCTCTGGTGTGTGTGTCACACCAGAAAGATATTTACCACTCAGTGTAACGTATTGTGTTGCAGGTGACCTACAGAGTGATCCAGGTGTCAGATGGCCAGTTGGAAGCCCAGACAGACGGAGCTGCAGCGGTCAGCCTCGTCACTGGTTTCCCTGCAACCAGTCAGACTGTCACACAGGTGAGGAAGTAACAAAGTTTGTCTACAGACCCCGTTCAGATCTGGTAAAAAGATCTATCCTGGGTCGGTCTGGGACACATCTAGCCACATCCTTTTCGCCGTGTGAACACAAATGCCTCCTTGGCCACATATGAAGGACCGCCTCCTCAGCCCCACTACAGTTAACAATAAATCATATAACATATTTTTATGCTTCTCAGTGCCCATGCGTTAATGTATAGTTTATAGCCACCGCCACAATATCAACAGTGATCACCACATAATAGAGCCCAACCAATTTATCGCTTTGCTGATATTAACGGCCCCTCAGAGTCATATTGGTGAGAATCGACTTTGGCCATAATTCCGCTGATAATGCACTATTTATTAATTTGTAAGTATTCCCTCTAATAGTTCTGTCATGTAGGAATATATATGTTAATGTCCCTTGTTTGCATATGAGACCGGCTGCTTGGAGTCTGCGAGATGGTCAAGTGAGTGATGGGGCCTTTCTGGGTAATCAAGTGGGCGCCCTCCTTCCTCCATGTTTCACTGATCGGCCCACAACGTCTCCAGAGGGTTCAGTAGTGAATCCTGGCGTCCCGGGCTCACCCCCTAGGGGACACTACTCAGTTTAGGCCCAGGTGGGCACTCGATCTCCATCACTCCATTACTCCCATCACCCCATCTCCATCACTCCATACTTACTGGAATTCATCCAACATTTACTGACCAATGATACCTTTTGGTTCAGTTTCTCCCTTGGTATGACTGATATTCTTTAAGCGCTAACGTCTCTTTGACTCCAGGCTGTGTTCTCCCAGTCGGAGGCGTTGGAGGGAGACGGCAGTGCTGAGACGCAGTACACGTACTACCCCGCCACCATCGCAGACGCCACAACTGGCACCATGGTGACCACGGTCCAGGCATCTGACACACTGCTGGGCCAGACCACACCCACAGGTAATCACTCCACATACACAGTGTTTATCCAGGCACTGGATGAAGCTAATACATTTACATTTCAACACTATTTTCACTTTACACTGGATATGTAAAATCTAAAAAAGCAATAATAATCATTAACTTCAAATAAAATGACTAATAATTCAGTAAAGTAAGTCCAAAGTTTTAAACCAACCCGAAGCAACTTTTAAAAAAAAAACTTTATTTTAAAGGGAAAGTTCACCGTAAAATGAAAATTCACTCATTATCTATTCCACAAAACACTTTAGGAGTCTCAGGGGTAAACAGTGTTCCAGCCAAAGTGTCCTCTTCTTCAGACGTAATATAACAGACCAAAACATAACATACCTCCATATGTGGTGTCATCCAAGCCCCGACATTCGTATTTGACTCGAAACAGCGTCATTTACACCATGTTTTCAGCCTTAAAGTCCACCACCAGAAGTAGAGGAAGTAGCGACGCGAACGCACACCCCGCACATGCCCTTGGGCGAGAGTGCAGTTTTCCGGTGTGTTTGTCAGAACGTGAACGCGCCTCTGAGGAGGATATCAGAGACGTTTAGGCTTAAAACACGGTGTAAATTAATATGAATGTCGGGGCTTGTTTTTTACGTCTGAAGAAGGGGTCCCCTTTACTTCAGTTGTATTTGATTTGGCTGCAACACTGTTTACCCCTGAGACTCGTAACTCCTAAACACTTCACCCACCTCTCCATCGGCATTGTGGTGAGTGGATAATGTGCGGATTTTCATTTTTCGGTGAACTATCCCTTTCAGGCTTTATGATGCATGAATTTGTAAAGATTTTTAAATGATACTTATTCTGTGCAGCTGACATCAATGTTTCGTTTTACAGGGCAGCTGTATGTGATGATGTCACCCCAGGAAGTTTTGACTGGATCCAATCAAAGGACAATCGCGCCTCGTACTCAGCCATACATAGCGTAATTACATTATAATTTAACAGAATTACAGCCATGTCACAGTTCACTGAAGTTGGTTGTCAGTTTTGGATAAATGTAGAAAAGCTTTCATCTAACAATTTAGGCCAATTGAATGTCTTTGTTCTAATTTGCTTTCTAGGAAACAAGAGGCCCCTCGGGCTTCCAGAGACGACAAACGGCGAGCACAGCACAATGAAGGTTAGAGCTTACAATCTAATGCAGTCTAAAGAACAAGATATTATTTATATATATATATAATGCAAATATGAGTCCTAAATTCAAATGTTTCACCAACAGTTGAGCGCCGGCGGCGAGACAAGATCAACAACTGGATTGTGCAGCTGTCGAAGACAATACCAGACTGTAATGTGGACTATACCAAGACAGGACAGGTGAGATCAGCTCTGTCAGCGGACTCATGCTTCACACTCTTAAACAGGAACCAGGAACTAAATTAATTTCTTGTTAAATCTTTAACACCCTAAAAAGTTCCTGCTCAGGGGAAGTACGTAAAGGAGGATTCTGGTATTTTTCATGGGCTCTGTTTTTAAATGTGAAGGTGTAAATTAATGGAACTTACACTTGTGGAATTGGTCCAGTAGATTTCAAATGCTGGCAGCCCGGGACACGATGGCAATGGCGCCCATGTAATCTTAACGGGCAACTGCGACAGTCTAAGAATTAATTAAATTATTTGTTTTCTCATCAATAAAAGGCTCAAGTCGTTTTCTTTCTGGTAACAATACACATGTCTTGCAAATTGAGAAGTCTCACTCTCAATCGTGCAGCAGCTCGTTGTCCCTCTCCTCTCCGAGTTCACTCCTCAATTTGAAGGAGCTCTTCGTTCATATACTTCGGATCAAACAAGAAGTCAAATGCTCCATGGACATTGTCCACATCAGGAAAGGATTCAGTCATAAAAGTTTCTTATCTCTCACTCTTTTTCTCTCACTCACGTCTGAACTTCTGATTCTTGCAACAACCCTTAAAGTCTCATGGGACTTGAGAGTGCCACTTCTCATGGAGCAACACATGTGTTATATTGCCAGAATCCTAATATTAATAAAACCCTTGAAGTGGACATTTCATATCATAACGAAAGTACAGGAACCTTTTAGGTGGGACTTGTTGCGCTGAAGATTCCTAATTCATATCAGATCAGATCAAACCTCTTAAAATCCTTATTTTAAGACAAGCATTCCAGGTGTTTTGAAAATGCTTGGTTATTACTGCTCGTCTCTTTTCCAGCTCTAATTCGACAATCCGATCTGTTGTGGCTGTGTTGCTTGTTCTTTGTAGTGTCGTTGTTGTCTGGTCTTCTGCATTACCGTGGAGTGGAACAGCTTGTTGTAGTTATCATTTGTTCATACATGAGCTGGTGAACTTGCCGTATCCTCTCATCATTCGGCCACAGTGGAAACACTGGCGGACAACGGTCTTCAGAAACATTTTAGTTTATTGAAAAAAGTTCCTGGGATTAAAGGTTCCTGGTACTTTTGGTCAAATCATGGCTTTATTATGCATGAGGAGGAACCCAGTGAGAATGCTGTGTCATCCTGTTCATGAGCAGTCAGTGCACGGAGGTAAACACGTCATCCTCCAGATGAAGATGTAGAAACATTGTTACACTAGAGAGGTTTGAAAAGAAACTAAGAGCAATCATTATTAAGTTGTGTTGTGTTGTGTTGTGTTGTGTTTTGTTTCAGAGTAAAGGAGGAATCTTATCTAAAGCCTGTGATTACATCAAGGAACTCAGACAGAGCAACCTGAAGCTGGGGGAAGACATCACCACTCTTGATCGTCTCAGGATTGACAACCAGCTCCTCAGACAGGAGGTACATTAGCATGTGTTCTATTGTTATTCAGAATTAGAAATACTTCATTGATCCACAGGGTGAAATTGGATTTTGTTACACTTTCTCCAGCCAAGAATATAAAAATATACAGAGAGTAACAAAAAGATAAAATACAAAATATAGGTAAGAGTATAAATACAAAATATGTGCATTGTTATGGATGTTCACCCAGGAAACACAGTCTCCAGCCGAGTTATCAAGAGATCAGTGACACTAACAGACAGCAGATGTGGACAGAGTAATAATATGACAGTTGCAGTCATTGATTTTCATCATTCACCAATATAGGAATCTTAATCTTAATTAATTTGCTTCTTGATAAATTCAATTATTTTGTCTACATGTCTACAAATGTCTACAATTTCTGTGATCCCAAAATGTTGATCACTTTTTTTTAGATCAGCTACTTGATTAATTAGTTAAGTGTTGCAGCTGTATTTTTGTTGATTTATTGGAGCAGAGCTTTGAGAACTTTTTCCTCAAAGTTGAAGTTTATTTTTGGAGCAGCTGTTTCGATGATCGTCTGTCACAACTTGTGGTTTTTAGATGATAAACTTTATTTCAATGGGCGGCACGGTGAAGCAGTGGTTATCACAGCAAGAAGTTTCTTGGTTCAAATTAATTTTCTCCGAGTATACTGGCTTCCTCCCACAGACCACAGGCATGCAGATTGGGGTTAGGTTAATTGGAGACTCATATACCTCTTATACACCAAACTTATCGGGAATACGCAGGTTCTTTCAATATGGGTAAAGTCACTATAAAGGCGATTCACATCTTTCCCATCGCTGTTGCACGGTGTTCCCAAGATATTAAAAACAAACAAGTACACAAACTTTCATGGAGCTTCACAAGCCAATGCCCAGAGGTTCAATGCGCATCATAACGTTGTGCTTGGGAAGGTGGATGTGAATGGTCTGGGATTGGTTCCAGCTCCCCCGTGTGCCAAAGGATAAGAGGTCTTGATAATGGTTGAACATATTTTTTGACAAACTTAGATTAAAAAGTAATATTTTTAACATACATACACGTCACTTCACTGCTTTATCAGACAGCCCAGTGCAGGATATGAAAGCCAGGAAATGACGTATAAAGCAAGTAGCTGATGACTTCATTTTAACAAAAGAATAATTATCAGTACAATATCATAATGTAAACCTGTTCTTACAGTTAAATGTGACCTAGTCCTGATAGATAGAAAGTCACAAGTCAGCTGATGTGTCTGTATTACTACATGGTTAATGTATTATGTGTGTCTGTTGCTCAGGTGGAAGACTGGAAGTCCAAGAATCAGATCCTGAGGAACCTGCTGCGACAGCACGGAGTTGTGGGATCGTCCAGCACAGAACCCCAGTGAGAAGCCTGATGCCAATGGGTATTTGAGGAGAACCACATATTGGCCAAAAGAGTACTTGAAACACTTTGAGATACTTCATTTGTGATTGTACGTGCATGTAATAGGGGAATAAAGCTGAATATTGTCATTAATATTCAAATCCAGCATCTTTGCTAAACGACAACCTTAAATATGATCTTTTTGAAGCTTTTTACAAAATTGACAGGATGTGTCTGAAAAGAGGGGGGGGGGGGGGGGGGGGTGGTCTACATTAACTTCAGTCTGAGGAGTCAAATCAGTTTAGCAAAGTCCTCATTGAATGCCTTCCTCCACGAACATTATGATTGTTCATTAACCTGCAGTTCAGTAAGCTCTACAACACGACCAACTTCTTTAACTTAGTCCCTGCAGCATGTGCTTCTCTGTATCAATGCACTCATCTTAATGTTGCTGAAAACATTGTATTCATGCTTTGACTTGTTTTCACATTTTATCAATTTCACTGACCAGTTGATACCAAGTTTTTCATCCATTCATAGTTGAGCTTTTTTTTTAGCTTTGTATTTTTGTATGTTGTTTCATGAAACCTCACTGGGGACAAAAATTACATTGCAACAATGTAACTAAGTAAATAAACAGGGGTTGTAAGCAGTTAGCGATTTGTTAATTTTCACCAGGGAGGATGGTCCCTGGATTTATGGTGTAGGCATTTGCTGCAGTGCACCAAATATGAATATGTACTCCACTTTTACATCGCATACTCACAGCAAGACATCTATCAAACTGTATGTTGTAGTATGTTGATGTGGCATTTGCTACAGCTCGCCGAAGTGCACGTATATACATGTACGCCTACTCAAGAGATGTCTTTGCCCCATTCTTCATCAACATTTATTACAAAAAATTAAATAAAGAATAAAAAATTGAACTGAGTTGAAAATGCTGATGAATGTGCTTGTTGTTTCCAGTCATGTCTAGTTTTAGGCCCGAATTCGATTCACAATAAAACCCAAAGGTCGAAGCTGTCAGATGGTCTGACATTGAGTTTCTATCCCCTTCGGAGTAGGACTGGGTGATACGGGCAAAACATATATGAAGACAAAAATGATCATATCAGTCAGTTTGATGATTATCACGATACATCTCACATTATTATTTCTATTAAGGTTTAACTGAATTATGTTTGAGTTAAGGTTGTGGTTTTTAACTCTGTGAGCAGAGAATGACAAACAGTTGATATACAGCAAAACATTTTACAGATCTGCAGTAGATCAATGATGTGTTATACCTCCTAACTGTGCTTCCACAACGTAAGCAACACATCCATATATATTGAGCCTTTGTCGTATTGCTATTGAAGAATTTATATTGCGATAATTATTGGTATTTTATTGCCCGGCCCAACTTTAGAAGCTGAGAAATAAAAGTTTTATTGCACATGAATTTTTATAGTTTTTTAATATGTACAGTAAATTACAACAACTACACAAATCTTCAAAATCCTTGTGGGAATGACTACAGGAGCTGTGCTCAATATGCAGGTTCAAACTTTAGTGCAAATAGACCCCAAGCACCGATCCATGCTCTTTATTAACAATAACCACAACCACACTGAGATGTTTACAAGATGATTGAATCCTAACAGAAACACGTCATTTGCCTATACTTGATATAAATAGTTGGAAAATATATTATTATTATTTTCTCTCATGTTCGGAATATCAAAATACACATTGGCCACAAGTCCTGTAGCTTTAGTGATAATAAAAGCAACGTGTTTATTTTAACAAGGAAGATGGCCAACACCCTGCCTGTAGTATTAAAGGATGTAGTATTGTCTCTTTTTAATAGCATCTGATTGATGAGAAATGGATTTTGCTTTTATCTTGATGTCTGCACCTTGCAACATCTTCTGTTTTATTGTGAAGGTTGTTTCCCGGAAGTGCATCTCTTCACTGACGCTGGGAGAATCCAGCTCTCAGACATTCCTCCCCTCCCAGCTCAGTGTTTACAGTCTCACAGTCTCTCAGACACAGTGAGGCTGAGGTGATGATCTGTATTCTGCTGGTGGCCGGGCACGGCACCGTTCTGGAGACACAGATCAAGGTGAGTAGCCTGGAGGTTGTAGCACAGGGGAGCGGGGGGGGGGCAAAGTCCGCGGCAGTTGCGCTCAGTGTTCGCCGAACTTCCTTTACGAATCTGCCACTTTCCCACTGAGCCGCTGGTCGGGGTGGTACCAGGGGTGATACTTGTTTACCTGGACCATCAGTGGAGTCGTAAAGAAGCACCGGCCGGATGTGGATCATTTTCTTAAAACTACTGTTACTTATATCTTTGGAGCTGGTGCTCTTCACCGCCCCCTAGCGACACAACAACAATGTAGGGATTCGAAGGAGAGTTTATTTCAGAGAAGATGAATGAGGTTATAATCTATACAGAGTTATTGAAGGTAAATCAAGTTTATTGGTAAAACGCATTTCAAAAACAAGACAATTCAAAGTGCTCTACATGAGATGTATAAAAATATTCTTAGGCTACTTATAACAGTACAACAAAAGAAGCATTTAATGACTAAAAGATGGAATAAGAAATAAAAGAGTGTAAGAAATGAGTGATGGTTTAAAGTATTAATGGAAAGTCTTCAGTATTGATTTAAAATAACAAAGAGTTGTTCCATATGTGGAGCATAGAAACTGAATGCTGCTTCTCCATGTTTAGTTTTGAATCTGGGGACAGAAAGCAAACCTGTTCCAGACGACCTGAGGGGTCTGGATGGTTCTTAACATAGCAGGAGATCAGAAATATGTTTTGGCCCTGAACCATTCGGTGTTTATAACCCAACAGCAGGATTTTGAAGTAAATTCTTTAACAGAGCCAGTGTAAAGATCTCAGAACTGGAGAGATATGATCCACTGAGTGAAGAGCCTGACTTTACTAAGACGAAAGACATCTTAAAGAAGCTAGTTTCTGTCACTGAATTTGGCTCAAGGTCAGATAAGAAATGGTAAGATAAGATGGTCTTGTATTAGTCCCACTATGGAGAAATTTGCATGTCACAGCAACAAAGAAGCCAGTGAAAAAACACTATAAAGGTTACTAATAAGTAAAGATACAATATAAACAAAGAAATATAAGAAAATAGGAAATATTATATTCAAAATAAACAGAATACAGTGTAACAGTGTTGCACATATATGAATTGAAATTGCATGGATAGAAAATGGTTATTGCACAGTTAAATGAGTTAAAAGCCTGAGTGAGGTATGTGGTGTATTGTGATCACAGCTGATTATACAGTCTTACAGTTGCATGTACTGACGTCATGTGGTTGGTATGGTAACAAGCTGTTTTCCTCCAGCCGTCCTCACTCTTCCCCTCTCCTCCCAGAACGATGACACAGGCCTGTACAGCCACCTGGCCGGGGTACCGAAGGCCCTGCTTCCTGGCATCGGAGGGAAGAAGATTCTCGACTTTTGGTGGGAAACCGTCAACATGTGCGTAACTGTGAAACTTCTGAGGACCTCCTCTGTCCCAAGTCTCTGTTGTTCCTGCACCACACAGTTGACTACATCTGTGATTTCTCTGCAGGCGGCAGCTGTTCACAGAGGTGTACCTGGTCACTAACGCAGACAAGTGAGCACATAAACCTTCCGGCCAAACCCCACTTAGAATCATTTGACCATCACTTTTGTTATTAAAGCTGCTTGAATTGTGTTCTGCTCTGTCGTGTTCCACTGACCAGGTACAAGTACTATGAGCGCTGGGCCACAGCTAATGACTTCCCAGTGGAGAATGTGGTAAACGATGGCAGCACGACGCTGGAAGACCGCCTGGGGGCCGTGGCCGACCTGGAGCTGGCCATACGCAGTCGCAAGCTGCAGGACGACATCATGGTGGTACGATACAAATCTGTGTTTAATGTTTGAGAATACTCGGTTATATGTCCCATCTGTCCTACAATGAGGATCCCCTTCCCGTGTAAGCAGATTGCTGGAGACATGCTGTGTGCGGACCAGAACTTTGACATTGCTCAGGTTATCCGCTTCTTCAGGTCAAAGGTGAGATTTGCTTCAACACAAGTTAATCACATACACACAGTTATTGTCGTGGACATGAAACCATGCAGTCTAATGTGTGCACAGGATATGTGTCAATAAATAACTAGAAATAGGTGAGATATAGGGAGGTCTAAGCACCGGACCACATGTAAGAATAAAGAACAATTTAGTCCGGTCCTGGTCAAACACAATCTGAAACTATCCCAGATGAAAGACACTTAGCATGTATAAGTTCAAATAAATCATAGCTGAAGCTAAATTCCTCAGTGACTTGCAGTAGCCCAGTTTGTGTGTGTGTGCTGCAGCCTGGAGAGCTGATCATTTACTACGAGTTGGAGGAAAGTGAGAAGAGCAGCTCCAGGGGCATCGTGGAGGTTTGCCCTGACACCCACAGGTGAGAAACGTGGTGCAACAGCTTTCTGTCATGTCGGTTTTTGATACTTGCCGCCATGTTGTAGATTAGTTTTTAATCTATTGTAGTTTTATGAATCAGAATAACTTGCTTCTTGGAGAAGCCCCAGGATGGTCTGACATCATCGCGACTGGCTAGCGTGGTGTTTTACTGCATCCAGAGAGACACGCTGTCCTACCTGTCCGACTTCCTCAGCCTGCAGCCTCAAGCCACAGACCGGAGCTTCGGCCGATTCTGGGTTCGTAAGTGGCAGTAAAGCACCATCCCATGTTTTTAGGGAGATTGAAGATTGAATTAAATTCATACAATTCAAAAGATTCTCCAACGTGTCACATTTTCCCCCAAAATTCCCAAACGCTCTTACATAACTAAACTACTGAGACAACATTTGCTTTATAACTTCTTCAGATATTTATGAGACGACTTCCTGTGTTGATTCTAATCGCTGCCCTGATATGATTTATTTGTAATCTTTGTGTGATTGATAAATACGTTTGTGCTAATTGATTAATTTATGGTTTATTGTAATTTTCTTTATGATGATAAACTCTAAAGATCAAATTATACTCAGTCCTGCTTTACTGAACCTGGATGACATCAGAGCGTTATCATGAACTGATGAATTAATAACCAGATGCTTTTATGGCTTGTCTGTCTTCAGGAGTGGCTCATCAATGAGAAGCGGCTGGATGTGTTTGGGATGAAGCTGCCGACTGGCTTCCAGCTTATCGGACAAGTGGTCTGTATTCTTTCTTCTAGTTTATTATCACACTGTGTTAATTCATAGATTATAAAATGAGAAAAGTGGAGCATCTTGTTAAGTTATACAGAAGTATATGTTACACAAATAATATATAGGTAACACAAATAATGTAATATGTAATATGTTGGCTGATCAGCACCACATTATCATAAGTATCAGGTTGTGAAATAGAAAGTTTATTCTGATGAAAGAATCACACAGACTTGAACCTTGAAACTTGCCTCTTGTGGAGAAGTAAATGTTTGGTAGTGGTCGACTGAATGTGGTTGGTAACACACTTTCATAGTTTCACAATGAGATTGTTTCAAGATTTTAGATCCAGGAGTAAAACTCTGGCAAGCACAGGTTCTCCCAGCTGCTTATTTCGTTATTTCATACTATTACGTTTTCTCGTAATAATTCGACTTTATTCACATTACCACTACGCTGTCATAATATTCCTTTGAAGTCAAACATGGTTGTAAACTGCAGCAGGACTGGTTGGTCGATGACAGACATTATTCTTCTCTTTGCATGCTCCCTGCTTTATGAAACATTTGGGATGTTTTACATGGGGTTGCTTAACAAATGCACAACCTTTGGAAATGCTGAGTCATCTTTTTTATTTTCATGCCTCAGCACCAGATGGCTTATGTTCTCGGATTATCTGACTGTCACATTTTCGTCAACGTGATATTTCAGTAACGCCTTGAGGGAATGTCGTAATAATAATTATACATTTTATTTATGTGTGCCTTTCAAGAGCGTTAAGGACACCTTACAGATTTCCCCCCCAAAAATTTTTTTCACTTAACTTGCATAGCAAATCATGTTGCAGTCTGCTGAAGCTTCACTCAAGTAGCTTACACACTGCATTTTAGAGTGTGAAAGATGCCATTACCCAGAAATCCTGTAAGGTGACACTTAGTCCATAATGTCTTCAAAATGTTTAATGTCAGAGTTTAAGCATTTACATGGAGAGTCTTTTTCCAGTTAAACCAACCAACATAGTTTTAAAAAAGATTTATACCTAATCTCCCTGAAATCGTATAAACCAGCTTCAGTAAATGTGGCGTTACTGTCTGGTGGGTGGGTGTAATGAGCATGTTCTCAAACAGTTCATCTGTGAGGCCCATGGGCTGATCCAAAGCCTCTTTACAGGGGACGGGACGCTGTTCTCTATTACAGCCGATAAATAAGCGTGTACAGTATGAAAACCTAATGCACAGCAGACTTTAGTTATTCTTTTTTAATTTTCTAAATACATTTCTTCTAACAACATGTTGCTCCTGACCTCTCAGGGCCTGTCAGACTACACCAAGTGGCTCACTCACTACTCATCCAAGCAGCAGGACAACGCTCCTAAACCAATCACATGCAGGTCGTATGCCAGGTAAGAAACCACAGACATAAATAACTCACACTGTTGCTTTCAAGTAAGTTTTTAGTCTCTTTCTTCTTTCCAATTCACTTATTACAGAAGCATTTAAATGTTGAAATGTGACCTGACAGATCCAAATGTATATGATCTCTCACAGGGTTGGATTGATGGGGAATCCCTCAGACGGTTTCAATGGGAAAACCATCGCCATGTCCATCTCTAACTTCTGGGCCGAGGTCACTCTGGTGGAGAGCCAGACTTTGGTAATACACACACGCATGTGCACGTCTATGCACATACGTGTATAAAAGAGCTTCATCTGGGATATATTGTTTAAATGTCATCTGCATTTCTGTGATTTTTTAAAGGTTTTGGTTCCTCATCCTCTCAACGATCCTACAGAGTTTGGAAGCTTGCAAGATCTGTTCTGTATCAGCAGGAAGGAAGGGTGAGTACACGGCATCTGTGATGAGCTGAAGTGCGTCGCTCATGTTCAAGCTCCTAAATGTTTGTCATTCAACTGTAGATACCTGGGAGGTCTGCGGCTGCTGCAGGCCACCTGTAAGAAGTTCTACCAGTTCTGCTCCAAACAAGGGTGAGATCAGTGACTGAGATCAAACGAAACTTAGATATTCATTTATTTGTTAATATATTCATTTATTTAATCACACACAAAAATGACAAGAGATGATAAATGTTTTTAATAAAAGGGAGCGATCTTTCTTCAGCGCTCTGCAGAATCAAATGGCATTTTGGACAGAGTATGTTGAAACTGATTGAATCTGAGTGTTAGTGTTTCCTCTCCACCTCCAATGGTCCAATGCTGAAACCATAGAGTGACGTCATGACAGCTCCCCAAAGTGAAGCGTCTCGATTGCCACCTGGTGGCTGGCTATAGTATAGGTCCTAAACCCTGTCATGTTAGTAGTGGAAGGGACATGAGGCAAACTACAAAGTCAAAGAAAGTACATGTCAATAATGTTTGTCTCATTTGAGATAGTTCTTATCGTACAGACGATTATTAAAGTGCATTTTTAGAAAAAGGTTTGGTTGTTTTTGATGCTATAAAATTGGGATGAAACGCCATAAATGGCAACTGAAACTGACTCACAATCTGTTGAGTGCGTGAACTGATTAAATTTTGGTGCCTGGATGTCAAAGGTCAAGGTCACAGTGACCTCATGTTACTGTAAATGTGACATATTAGGACTGCTCATAGGGAATTTCATTGCATCTGGCACAATTCCCCTGTACTCACTGATAAACTGATTAGATTTCAGTGGTCAAGGTCACAGTGGCTTCAGAAAACGTGTTTTTGTCCTCTTGAATGTGATCTCAGGACTGCCTGAGGGAATATCTTCAACCTTTGATCAGTTGTCACTTGGACTCAAAGATAAAGTGATTATGTTTCAGTTAGGGTGAAGTCCAGTTGAAGTGAATTAATAAACAAGCAGTTGTGAAAGGAGAATTCAGATCCTATACTTAAGTAAAAGCAATAACAGCATTATCTTTAGAAGTAAAAAGTAATATATAGCATGTTTCATAAAAGCTACAAAGTTCTTTAAATAACAAGATAGTGTAATACAGACAGTCAAGATAAAAACAACAGATATAAAACATAGAACATGGGACCTGATCAAACAGTGAGTAATACAGTTAAAATAAAAGTGATTAAAAAAAGGATGGAAACTAAATAAACAACAGTATAACTTTTTCAAAAAAAAAATTGTGTTTAGACACAGCCAGGCTAGCTGTTTCCCCCTTGTTTCCAGTCTTTATGCTAAGCTATGCTAACTCGTTGCAGGCTGTGGTGTCTTATTTAATCTACAGGCATGAGTGTGAAATCAATCTTCTCATCCATCCTCAGGGAGTTTCTCATTGTTTCCCGTAATGAGAAACTATTGCAAGTCTCACAATGACACTCAAGCACTCTCTGCTGATAATCATTTAACGTCTGCTGTTTATTATTTACTGCAGTATTGCTCTGACAAAGCAGAACTTCACCCTGAAGTATGACACCAACATCCCTCGGCAGGTGGTAAGAATTCATTCACATGCTTAAGAGAGCCCACAGTTCACATCACAGTTCACATTCATACAGTTCAAAACGTGTCAACATGTTTAAACCCTCCACTGATGAGAATGTTTGTGTCTGTTTTAAGGGCCTTGCTGGAAGCAGGTAAATACTTCTGTTTCTTACCTCTGTGCCCAATGTTTTTATTCATTGTGTGTGAATTAAAAGTGATTGACTTTCAATCTTTCCAATGTATCAAAAAGATCAACAAACATGGATTCATGTGCACACACACATGGATTTAGATACATGTGTGTCTGTGATGAGCCTCCTAGAGTTGGTGGGTGCTGGGTTTCAATTCAATCCAATTTTATTTGTGTAGCGCCAAATCATAGAGACCTTGATCGGTTGTGTACCATCATATTTAAGGTCTGTCAGACTGGTTGTTAAGAGTGATATTTATAGATGTTCACTCACACAGGTAATCATAGGATTCATAGTAAAGCATTGCAACCACCCCATGTAATGATACAGAAGGAAAAGAGAAAACAGTAAATCATGAAACAGAAAACGATTCCAACATTGTAAATTTAATCTATTATGGAGGACGTTTGAGTTTATAATTGTCTTGTGTGTAATCTTTTCTTTGGTGCAGTGCCATTGTCTCAGCGACCCTGAAGTGTCTTATGAATTCTACAACATCACAGTCAATGTAAGGATGTAACTTATTCACCATATACGATGGTGTTTCTCTTTTTTACTCCTTCTTTAAATGCTTCTTAAAATCTAAATCTCTTGAAAGTGCACACAAAAGCTGAAAGTTGGTGTGTGCCAAACAGAACTAATCAGATTTATAAAACTGCAGTTCGATGCATTGAAATGAGCCTGCTGATCAGTGGTTCTTTACGGTGAGTCGTGGTGACAACTGAGAGGAAGACTGACCAAAGGAATTATTCTGACAGAGAGAAACTGTATGTACACAATCCACGTATGCAGGGGTAAAGACTGAACTGGGTGAGGTGTGTGGGGGTGTGTGTGTGTGTGTGTGTGTGTGTGTGTGTGTGTGTGTGTGTGTGTGTGTGTGTGTGTGTGTGTGTGTGTGTGTGTGTGTGTGTGTGTGTGTGTGTGAGTGAGAGGTGTGTGTGAGAGTGCTCTCTAAAATGGTACTTGTCGATATCTCCAGAGTATCAGAGGAAATTATTAAAAGCTGTGGATGCTCTGTTCTGAACTTTTGACGATGCTTTCTGATGCTTTCTTGGATTTCTACACGCAATGATGATAATGTCATCGGTTAGCCACATTCCTTGGTTAGTAAGTGAATAATGCACAGGGGCATTTCAGCAACCAAACAGATTTCAACTGGGGCCAATGCCCCCCTCGACCTGCCCTTGGATCCGCCCTAACTGTTACTTTGCTTTACTTTATGTTCTACACTCCAGGATCTCCCCAAACCAGTCCGAGCCAACTTCATCCTCAACGTGGAGACGGATGAACTTTTCATTACTGCTGGTTTGCAGGATAGAGTTGTTCAGGTCAGTCATATAGGTCATGCACATAAACATTGTCTTTTTACACCTTCAGTAACAGGAAGTGATTGTCCCTTTGTCTTTGCAGGTCTATGAAGGTTTAGTCTATATGGATTTCAGCAAGAAGCTCATGGAGGAGCAAGGCTATGGTAATAATGTCACTGATGTTAAATACAAAGTCGATGATAGAAATACGTTTTCATTTTTTTAAGGCGAATGTTTTTCATTCTCAGGGAATTATGTTGCTATGGACATGAGTAGCCTTCCACTGTTCTGGCTGGCGTACCTGAGTGATCCCAGTGACTCTGGACGCATCCACAGCAACATCCGACAGCGCTGGCTCAGCGGTACCACTTCTTATTAAACATTACACTGGCTATTTTTGAAAGGAGCTGATGAAATTTGGTCATATATTTGATGGACAAGTTGGCCTGTTGGGTCGCCACTTAGATTCAGAGTTATATATATATACACAGTATATATATGTCGAAAACTGATTGATGGATTGCCATGAAATTTGGTGTAGACATTCATGGTACCCAGATGATGGCTCCATTTCTGGGTTCATCTGAAATGTCTTCACAACAACTGCTCCAATCATGTGACATACCTCACTCTCCACAATCATCTATAATACACACCCACATTATTAGGTGGTCTTTTTAAGCAGAGAAAATGTTCCATCGCTCCCTTTGCTTGCCCCGCTGCTGCGTCAGTATTGCTGCCAGTTGCTTCAGCCCCTTCACCACCCCAGCATCCACCTGTAGGCTCCGGCGGGGTTATAAGTATCACTCCCATCATATCTATGTAATCATATCTGGGGGAGTGATTAAATCGGAGCCTAGAGGCCACTAACACTAACCTGTTCTACTGTTGTAATAAACATTTGAAAGTGAGTTTTCTGACTGAACTCTGGTTGTCCATTGGATTTTCCTCTAGCACCATCATGGCCAAATATCATTTTGAGTTTGTCCAACAGTCAAGTTAAGTTAAGTCAATGTCAATTTGATGGTACAGCTGGGTTTACGTTGAATAATAAATCATAGTAAATGCAGGATAACTAAACTGTAGATAGATTGTAAGCATATGTGAAGAGATATGGAGCTATGAGAGGGTCAAGAACTTTTCTGGTGCTGCCAAACAAATGGGACCTGAGACACTTGACCTCTTCTCCAGCATGGAGAGGACAATACTAACATTATTATTCCACATACCCAACTAATATCACCCCCTCAGTCTCAGCTGTATATTGTGCTTAGTGCTAATTAGAAAATGTGAGCATGCTAACAGGCTAAACTGAAAAGGTGAATGTGGTCAAAGGAAATACCTGCTGTTAACATTTTGAGTATGCTAGTATGTTAATATTGGCATTTAGCTCAAAGCACACAGTTGTAGCTAAGTTCAGACACACAGAGCCGCTTCCGTTCGTTAGTTTTCGTTCAGTTTCATTTCAGTGCCTTTTTTAATTAAGTTCACAAATATTTTTCACTGAGCAGAGAAGCTGCCGTTGTGGAGAGCAACAAAGTTCAGTTTTCTGTCACATTGATTCAGTCATTGATCTACTTTTGTGTTTCTCTGTCTTTCCACAGGCGAGCCTCTGGTCGTTGAAGCCATGAAGAATTTTGCTGAGCTGACTGATCAAGCGAGGTTGGTTTGTAAGATGTGGACTGTTGATCAAGAATTCATGATTTGAATTGAGTGTATAGGTTTTCCCAGAGGGGGAAAGTGCTTTAATGTTTTGGTGCATAAAATAAGTACTGCAAGTCAGGAGGCCTTGGAGTAATACAAATATATGAAATGTACTAACTATGTAAAATATGTTATTTAAAGGAATTAGTTGTACAGTTTTGTGCAGCAATGTGCAAGTTCACAATATACTGTAAAGAATATATGGAATGTGCAAGATAAAATAATGCACCAAAATTTCAGTAGAGCCTTAGTCTGCAAGTGGCTTTGGGTTTTCCGAATTGTTGTGTAATCTGTTTCTGGATGGTGAGCTCCAGATACAAACTGCTGCTCTGCTGACAGAACTGCAGTTTTCCAGATGTTCATTAGCTGTGAAACTGTGTTATCTCATTGAAATGTTTCCATCAAGGACGGCCCTGCAGCACAGAGACTGGAACTGTCTGGCACAACTGATGGACCAGAACTTTGAGCTCAGGAGGTAAACTGCGTTTCGGAATGGAGGCATTTATATAAAGGTCGACTCACAGTTAAAGTAACAACATATACCACAGGTCTGTCTACACCGATGACTGTCTGGGTCCTGGGAATCTCAAGATGGTTCAGCTGGCGAGGCAGGTAGGTGCCCCGCCGGCTAAGAGCAGAGCACATCTTATTTTTTCTCCATCTCTGCCTGCGGTGCCTGCAGGATTTTTTTTTTCTGTCCGTGTATTCATATGGTTTTTGCTGTTCCTTGCAGTTTGGCTCAGCAGTGAAGTTACCAGGCAGTGGGGGAGCTGTGGTGGGTCTCTGTCTGGACCAGGCCAGACTGGTAAGACTAAATTTGCATTGTGTGGAAGTTGTGACCCAGCAGTTAACAGCAGATCTGTTTGTGAGGCGTAGTCAGAGCAAAAACAATCTCCTCTTCTAAAACCCTGAGTCTAGTTTATAATCAATAGAAACGATCTCCAGTTTCTGTGATGATCAAAGACCAACTCATTCTGACTCCTTGTTTTATTGCGGGGATTTCCAATGTGGGTTCAGTCCCACACAATGGAATATATTTCTTTGTTGATTAGATAATGTAACTGACACTTTGGTTACGTTTCTTTTTTTTTTCCATCCCCAAGACCTCACCTTCAAAAATATGTTCTCTTTTCATAAATTATCAGAAAGATCTTTGTTTTTTAAACTTTTATGAATATGTTTGACTGTATCTCTCTTTAAATGATGTGGTAGTGGTGTGTATTATATCTGTATGTATTGTATTTGTGACATCGTGGCCAACTGTGCTGTCTGAAGCTGAAGCACGCCTGTGTTTGGCCCACTAGGTGGAGATGAGGCAAGCTTTCCAGGAGGCCGGCTGTGTCTTCTGTGTCATCGCACCATACAACCCATCTGCCAGCGCTGCCGGTGGTCAGCACTAACCATGGATCCATGCCGGCCTCTGCCAGGCTTCTCCAAGCCAACTCATGGCCATTGGATGGTTATGGGCACAATGTGGTCCTCAGTGTGCCCGACAGAGTCCCAATGTCATTTCATAAGAATCGTTGGTAAAGATCATGATTGGTTGCATGAATTTATCTGGAATACAATTAATCAAAACAATCAGACTGACTATCAGTATTACCAATCTTTGGGCACAGTTTGTGTTAAAATTAATAACTGATCAGATTAAAGAGATTGGTGGGTTTATTCAAACATCAGATATTACAAAGCCATGTCCCTAGCAAATCAGTCAATCTGCGGGGTTTGCAAATTATTATCAGATGAATTATTATTATGTGAAGTGAGTTTACTTCCTTGTGTCAACAACAGTGTAAAAATATTGTAATTATTTAGTAATGTAAAAAAATGTCTATGCGTGAAACAATTGTAAAGCCTCAAAACCGTTAATATATCATTATTGTGTAATGATTGTAATCTGTGTACACAAATTAAAAGCACATTTAATAGCCGATAGTGTTTGTCATGTATATTGTGTAGCTTTTATGTGATTGTCATGTATTGCTATTAAAAATAGTTTTGTAACATCACTATCCTTGTGCAACGTGGATAATATTACAGATATTTCATCATATTATCTTCCCTATCATGTGTAATACACATATTACGTACTCCTATTATCATTACTACTTCCTGCCACTTTAGTATTAGTTTACTGTCTCAAGTAACTCACTTATTAACTTTTTTTTCCATATCTATTGTTATTTCTACTATGTTTTGGGTCACGATTTACTTCATATACAATTTTGTTGTCACTTATAATACTAATTATAATTCTTTGGACTTAATACTGTTATTATATTATAACAATTGTATAGTGTGTGCTGTGATCTTGGAGTAAACTGGCACATCCCTCTGAATGAATACATGTATAGGATAGTTGAGGATGAACCCACCAGGCCACTCTGGAGAATATCACATGTTAGCAGCTTCCCCTCGGACCTGATCTACATGTGTAACCGTGCTGAGGCTCAGTGGGAACGGTGGGAACCAGTGGATCTCATTCGCTGTTCCTCCAGTGGGCGGAGTAGCGGGGCTCTGCCTCGGCCGCTCAGCCGCTCGCAGCCGCTCTCCTCCACTCATGCGAACCCGCTGGATGTGATGGACTAGCCGGAGGTCGCTCTGGTGCTGGGACTGTCGGTGTTGGGGCTCGGGCGACCCGCTGGACCATGGCTGCCAAAGACGACCTGTACAGTAAAATCCTCCCGCGGAGGCTCCGGCAGAACCGACCGGGCTCAGTGAAATGCGGCTCCAACCTTGACGTGCTGTTGTCCATGGGCTTCCCCAGACCAAGGGCGTGAGTAGCCTGACCGAAACGCACGGACATGTTACATACACGTGTGTGTGTGTGTGTGAGATGAAATGCACGACACAGCGGTACGGAGACCTGACTGGGACACGGTGGGCGGCTGAGCGCAGAGGAGCGGGTTGTGGTGGGAGTTAGCGGACGGGTCAAACGCAGCATCCCTCCCCTGTGTCGCTAGCCGCTGCTGTATATTCATACACAGTAAATATACAGTTCAGTGTGTTGGAGCAGATTTAGATTCATGAAAGAATAGAGAATATCCGTGGAGCTGCTAAACACAATGAGCAGGAATGGAGCAGTCAAAGTTAACTCCAGGAAAACACACCCACATTTCTTATGTGTGTGACTTTCTCTGGCTTAGTTAAAGTTGCGGTTCTCAAAATGATCTTTGTTGAAAAATACAGTTTGTTTGGATGAATGTTTTATTTGCTAAATTAGTTCAGTCCAATAATTTGGAACCTGTGTCAATGTTTCAGCCATATTCATGACGAGCTGTCATATGTGAGCTGTTCAGAAAACTGGAGTCAGGAGTCATGAAGTCATGACTGTGTGTGTGTGTGTGGTGTGTGTGTGTGTGTGTGTTGTGTGTGGTGTGTGTGTGTGTGTGTGTGTGTGTGTGTGTGTGTGTGTGTGTGTCACAGGCTACCTTTGGGGTCCAGTTAAATGGGGACAGAAGTCATCTACCCAATTGGAAAACAGCTGATTTTTGGGCTCAGAGTTAGGGTTAGGGAAAGTCTCCTGAAAACTAATGCAAGTCTATGTAAAGTCCCCAAAAGTCATCTATTACAATCCTTGTGTGTGTGTGCTCTTGTACAGCTATCTTTGTGAGGACCAGTTGGAGTCTCAACCGACGGAGTGAGGACATTTTGGCCGGTCCTCACTTTGTGACCCCCCCTTTAATGGACTGTTTGGGGGTTAAGACTTTGTTTTAGGGTTAGGGTTAGAATTAGGTTTAGGTTAGGTTAAGGGTTAGGGTTAGGGTTAGGGTTAGGCATTTAGTTTGGATGGTTAGGGTTCCGGTAAGGGGCTGTGGAATGTTAGATAGGCATATATAGTTGTGTGTGTTAGTGGTTGTGTGGGTGTGTGTGTTGTGTGTGTGTGTGTGTGTGTGTGTGTGTGTGTGTGTGTGTGTGTGTGTGTGTGTGTGTGTGTGTGTGTGTGTGTGTGTGTGTGTGTGTGTGTGGCGGGGAATCACCCAGTGTCCTCTGCTGCTGCTGAATGGAGGGACTGTCTTTTCGCCTCTCCAGATCAGTGAGTTCATATCTGTCCTGTCGGCTACAGGCTCTCACTGTAAACACAACACTACTGTCTACTGTATACCACCAACCAGGGAAGCAGCAGGTCACACTACAAGCTTACACGCAGCACCAGAGTACAACTGGCCAGATCCTTTAGTCTGATGGGATATCCGCGGGTGATGTATTCTGTGGTCGGTTGTCTGTCAGAGGAAGAAATGTGGACTTGCTTAAATCACATCTGTTCATGAAGTAGAGGTCGATAGTGTCAGCTCTGTCGCTGGTTAATCCATGAATGGATTCCTGGCAATGATTATAGGTTACTGACTGACTGAATGGACTGAACAGTGAGGTAAGACATGATTCTGGGGCAGTACATGATAATAATGTAACAGCAGCAATACGGGATTGTGTCTTTAACAAACAAACATGTAGTGCTATTTTGTGTTCTGTTGTCAGGTTCAATTGCTAATGTTAACTACCTGACTTAAGAGTTGGGTACCGTTCACATCTGAATTGTTCCTTTTCATACCTGGAATTCAGAACTGGAAACGATATCTTTTAATGGTAGCTTACCCTCTCTGTAGGTGTATACTTGCATTTCCTGTTATGTTGTTGTCAGCAATACTGTAGTTTTTGTATTATAATCTAATCTGCAGTCCACAATATTGCCACAGTTTATTACATAAATCAGTACTCGGTAGAACCAACATAATTAAGTCAGTAACCTTAGATGTAAATATTTTGCACCTGCTGAGAGGCTTTTTTAAAGCTGAAACTAGTTTTTCCGGATAAGCAGAATAAGTTGAAAATACAACATATTACATTACGTACATATTTTATTGTTATAGGGTTATTTTGCAAATATGTTCAGAAACAATCACACATCCAGCAGATACAGCAACAACAAGTAACTTTATTAGACTAAGTGATGAAGTTCCACATTGACTGTTTGATGCAGAGCAGATGGTGTACAATGGATTTATCAGAGGTTGCCTAATGTATCCAACAATGATGGGAGATCGTGTTTACCCATGTATGGAATATACACTTTTACCACTGTTTTTTTTCTTAATTCATTGATTTATTGTTTTCTCAATAAAATGCCAGAAAATAGTGAAATGCTGTTATATTTCCCCACAAACCAAGGTGATGTTTTCAATATTTGCGCAGCTAGAATCCGTGAATATTTGGCATTTTTGCTGAAGAAATTACTAAAATGTTTTTGATTTGAATTGTTGCTGGTCTAATAATGACAACTGCAATGATGTCATTCTGCCTGAAAAATAAGAACTTTAACTACTAACATTTCTAACTTTACTTTTCAGACTTTTCAAAAAAAGATAAGGATGCCTTTCTTTTGGTTTGCTTACTTTATGAACTGTGTGATACATTTTACAATTGAGAAATAATATAATGTAAATCCTCTCTGATGTACAAACTATGTAATTACAATGCTGTGTTTAAGTTGCTATATATTTGGCATTTCTTGTCATTGATTGCCTGGCATATACACCAGCTTTGCTATTTCTACAGTAAGCAGCTATTGGCAAGTCAATTCATCAGTATCCATGAATGTACAAAACATCACTTCCTGTGTGTATTAGAGCATTTTCCAAGGAATGACCTCTCTGACTCATGTTGGTCAGAACGGCAGATGGAAAAGCTTTCATAACTGGTCTATGGTGGAATCAGGGTTGTGTCACATTAATTAGCGAAAGTATGCAAAGCTATTTTTATCCGTATTATTTGAAGTTGGTGAGGAAGAATTACAGGACTTCTCTTTTTCTGTACTTCATACACTCAGCATTGGAGGCCTCTCCACCCCTTTCACCCAGACAGATGTCACTTGTCAAGAGTGCATAAGTGTTTGGAAGTGTGCTGTGGTTTGCTGAATGGACACAGCAGACGACGACAGGCCCCCAGGCAGGCCATCCAGCAGTCTGGCCTAGAACATACTCCCGCAGGGAAGCCACAACCTCTTTTATATCAGCCCACGACTACTTGGCCTGGACACGGCCACTTATTAATCCCCTGTCTCTGGCTGGCTGTCTCTGTCTCTGTTTTTTTTTTCTGTCTCGAGGTTGACCCACTAAATTTCCTGACCAACTTCAGGTGTCCTGGTTCTGTTGTGTAGAACGATTACATTTATCTGATGTTTTTTCTTTGGGGCACCCCCTCACATGGCTGCCAGTGTTCACACAATAAAGATTAGATAACTTTTATATAATGGAGTTTAGTGATATCACTACACATGGGTAATTAACAATGCAATTTTGGTCGTTGTGCTCACTGCCTGCCCTAAATGAATTCCCCTTTAAGCAGGGTCGTACTGGGAAACAAATTCAGCCTTGGAATCAGGCTTGGAAAGAAACAAAGCTCCCTTCAAAGAGCCGCAATTCCCATCACAACTCTAAAGGAACTTTTGAAACTACTGTATATTTTATCAAGGCAAACTTCTTTAACCCTCATGCCTCTTAATATTAACATTTTCTGCAAGTGGAAGAGCGAACATCATGTTCTTCCTAATTCTTCATAAGGCATGTTCATCAAAGACCAAATAGAAACGCTGTCATACATTTTCAAAAATGATGCTCAAACAAATTGAATATATTTAGTTCTTAGTTTGAACTAATTCTAAAAGAAATCAGATCTACAGATTAGTATATAAAGTAGATCTAATAGTAGATCTACAGATCTATAAACTTAGAAAGATAATTAGATTTCACATTGTGTTGGGTGCCCCCAATGTGTCAGGGTTGAGACACTGATTGTGATGATTCTTGTTAACAGTTCTATTGTGCCATTTAAGAAGACAGTCCGCCCAGACAAGAATAAATAAACTTCAGGGAAGACTGAATAATAAATGTAATTGTCTTACTTTAACATTTTATTTCAGTTGAAATGTCACTTAATTAGTTGGCTGTAAAATTCACAAAATAATTTTATCAAATTTACAAAGGACACAGCCTCCTTCAGTTATTGTACATAATTCTGATAAAAAAAAAATCTTTCCATTATTAACAGTTGGCATTGCCATCATCATGGAGCCAGGAAATGATTTCAGGTCTGCTGCACATCAACTGCAGGTTAAATCCCTCTGAAGACAAAATCGATTGCACACATTATTCATCTCTCTGGAGAGAAAAGGCTTCCAGCGAGTCACAAGGTGCATCTCTCTGACTTTGTAAATGACAGTCTTGTGCATGTCAGCTAACTCCTATAATGTAATGATCAATTATACATGAAACAAACAGAGTCATGCTTGTTTTTACAAGAATAGCCTGCAGGCTGCTTAAATGTCGCTGCCTGTTGGCACAGATTGATGAGAGAGGGTGCATCATTGACAATTTATAAGATAATTTCAGTTCAATCAGATCTGAGTTTTAGATTTTAGATTTGGTTATTCCACATGAGAAGATGCCCAGTATGTCCACTGTGGTCCTTGTTGAAGAGAAGAGACACATACTTGTGGTTGAAGATAATGTTATGGAGATATAATCATGTCTGTGAACTTCTCACACTGTGTCTCACACTGCAGCAATTAGCGCAGCAGCTCCAGTGCATTGTGTGCATTACACAATAGCAGTTCAGGGACTGTATTTAGTTGTTCGTAACCTTGGACGATTTTGGGGCTTTCTGATTTTCATTTCTAGTTTGACCAATCATGTTTAAGCAGGCTTTGGTTGCCCACAGGTAAACAGTCGGAATGGAGAGCAAAAGAGACGGAACTTATTGACCGAAAAGCATTCTGCTATCAGCTTTTTAATTGATCTGCATTCATATGCAGATAGCTGTTGATATATAATAGTCAAAATGTCGTTTAGACCTAAAACACCTACAGAAAATATCACTGTTTGTGTTCTGTGTGGAGACGTTCATAAATAATGTACGGCAAACTTATAAGACAGAGTCTTGGCCTGGATATCCGCTGTACCAGAGGCCCCCAAATAATGCTTGTTGCCCATACCCTTAGTTTCATTAGTGCGAAAATAATTGATGCCGTGGTCCAAAAGCAATGTGCAGTAAAGTATATGGATGTTTAACATCAGATGCACAGACTACTGTAGCATTACGATGAAATGTAGGTTCATCATTATGTTACTCGGGTAGTGAAGTGGTGTCATTTGATGTTTGGGGTTTTATGGGGGAAATATTACGACTTCAGGTGTAAAACCACCAAGACATCTGATCTTAAAGTATTGTGTTTGCCGGGGGATATGTCATCTCCTGATTACTTTTAGACTAATCATCAGGATCCAATTGTGTCAGTATTTCTGGGTTTTTATTTGCACCAGGTATAATTAGACGGACTGATAAAAATAAAAATAAAACAGATAAGGAGTGATGGATTTTATTTCTCTCCACACTGTCTCCACTCTGTCGTGTTAGTATGATGGGATCAGTGTTTTGAGATACAAAGTTTTGGCTTAATAATTCAAGTTAGTTCTCTGAAACTGTGCCATCTTCTCTTGTACGCCCACCAGAATAGAGGATATCCAAAAGAGGCTTTGTAACCCTAAGTAACACAAGGAGTGCCTTGTAGCTCTTTAAAGCAGTGAACATTTGACTGAATGGCATTGCAGCGCATTGCATAAATGTACCAATGCAGTATTTATTCACCTAAAGTTTTAGAGCTGCAGAAGAAAACTTGTAACCTTCGTTTATACTGTTTATGCAGCTTTATTTAAGCTCAACATGTAGTTGTTCTTTTAGTTCATGAAGAAGAGCTTAGGAACTTCAAGATTGAAGTTCCTAAGCTCTGTCAGATGGACACCCACTCACTTCCTGTGTAGATAAACTGCCAGACTGGTCGTAAAACTGTATAGTGTCACACAGAACTGTAATGCACAACTTGTGTATCCTTTGCAGCTCCGAGGTGCATCTGAAAACATTGTGACAGATGAACACTCAACCTATATACACTGACTGTGTGCGGCGTATTTGCACTGCGCCTCCCCTGTGCTGATTTGATGTATTTTCTACGGTTTCACAACAGCTGTCAACAGAGGAAATGTGTTTTCTGTATAGCTCAGCTCAAGCGTTGCAAATTTGCTGATTTGAAAGAGGAAAAGAAAATGTCTACATACAGTATGTGGGTTCTCCTCTGCTACATCTGAGAGTCACATATAGAATATCCCAGCTATGGGAAAACTGAAGTGCTGTGGAGTTTGCAACTCTCATGAATTATTTAATCACTCCCTTTTTTAAATCCCTGTATCTTTGAAATGCAGATGAATACGATTTCCCCCCCCAGAACATTTCCATTCTGCCTTCACAAATTGGTTTCAGCTCTTTGGGACTGTTTGAAGTACGTTGTAAAGTCATAACAATATACCTACTATTTCATTTGCTGTGTCATCATTATATGTCTGGCCCAGCAGGGAGCATCTAACAAGGTCATATAAATGTCATTAGTCTCCTTCCTGAAACAGGAGAGGTGCATCACTGTCTGGATATAGCTTCCTTCGGTCACTGGTGCACTTCCACTGCAGCTTGGTGATCATATCATGGTTCATTTGAAGCTGTGTCCGGAAGCAAGGAAAGAGACAGCGCTATCAGATTATGGAGCCATTTCTCAGATATCCCAAAAAGACGCTTTGAAATTCAAGGTAGTGGGACTGCAGGGTTTGCATTACAAATTACCTGCAATTAAATCCCATTCCCAAAAAGGAAAAACATCTACTAATAATAGTTTGTTTAAAATTGTCTTTCATGCCTTGCAAGATCTTGTGCGTAGAGGTTAGTAGTGACCCACAGTGTTCATCTGGCTCTTCTTCCTTTCTTCTGTGTTTGACTCTTTGAACCAGCGGCTCTGTGTTCAGTCAAACCTGAATCAACTGAATGTGGAGGAAAATTAAGGAAATGTGACGTTTCAGATTTTTCATCGAGGTGGAGGCTTCACTGGACGTTAGAGTCATGGGCTTATTGAATGTCATCAATAATCTGCTCGTAACTCTGTTTCCACTGCACTTTGTCACTTTATTTTTTACCTTTTTGCAATATTTCAACAACTTTTTTGGTACTGATTAAAAATGATTATTTAAAGTGGTTGATGTAAACACACATATAGAGAAATGACATACAGCAATGTGTGGTAAATGGAGTTGACTGATGCTGGAGGGCCGTTGTCAGATTTTTAATAAATGTCTGATATCAGTCCCATGTGTCTGTCAAACCTCAGTTAGCCGCTCTTAGGACAGCTGCCTGCCTACAGCTGCTGTGTCTGGAGCAGGTTTCATATTTAGGCCTGGAGGCTGCTGGGATTAACAGCTGTCCTATGCCGCCCTCTGTAAAGCACCCAACTGCTTCTGTCTGCTCGGCTCAGGACTTTGATGGTATACGCAATATAGACAATATAAGCAAACACTAACAATCCACTAAATCCACGATCCCACAAATCCACTCAATGTACCACAGCCCAAAATGGTTGGTTAATCGCTATTAATCAGAAAGGGTAATTTTTATACTCTACACATCCGACATGCAGCTCAGTCTGCGGGTATAACTGCAATCCAGTGCGGAATAGAAAGTTAGTCATCCCCAGGTATGATATGATGGCTATAATGCAAGGTTGTCATTTATAGTTGTACAAGCCTGGTGAGCTGCAATTCCAACAAGAATCCCCACCAGACCAAAACAGAATATTTTTTAGATAACAAACAAAAAATAATCCCAATGAAATAACAAAAGATAAGACCAAATATCCACTTGCTTGGAAATCAATAATAATATGACATTTGGGCCCATCTGTGCAGCGCTGTTCCAAAACGTGAGTCAACCTCTCCGTTGTTGCCGGGGCAACCTTTAAAGTGATGTGTATCCTTGTGGGCCAGTTTATTAAATATTCATTGTAAAAATGTAATACACTGGTCATCTACAGGGAGATTTTCAATAGGTTTTCCCTGCTGAAACTCACTGTATAAAACATCAGCTCTCTGCAGCTGCAGTCGAGTTCTCGACAAACATCAGCATCAAACTGTGTTGCTGCACCTGCTCATGAACAAATATCCATGCTCTCCTGCACATTTTAAATATTCATTTTCTCTTTCGTGTCCTTCTTTTAAAAAACATTTCTACTGGGCAAAGCTGAAACTCTTAAACCGTACAACTGTCTGGTGGAAAGAGAGCAGATTGTGCTTCTGCTCTGTTAAAGCAAAATCAGCGTAAAATCAGACTGTTCTCTCTTTTCTTTGAGCAGAATGGATAGATCCAAGTAGCTCCACACACACACACCACACGCGCACAGATGGATCAATGCAATAGACTGCATTGATGTTAACCTAACCACAATTCACATCTTACCACTAACCTAGCCTCGCCTTCAGAAAAAATTAAGTTTTGCCCCATCAGGACTGAGCTTTGGTCCCCATGAGGTTTACTGGTTCAGACCAGGTCAGTGGTTATAATGGATTAGGTCCCACAGAGACAGTAAAAGCAAGTACACCCACAACTAATCTGTGAACACAGTTGGAACTAATGTAGATTTGATGTGGCATTTAATCTCATGCCTAATTTAATGTGTGTGTGTGTCTGTGTGTGTGTGTTTATTCATAGGCACTATTTCACTTTTGGTACATGTTTGCTGCTATGCATGGGTGTGTGTTGTTGAATGTGTGTGTGTGTGTGTGTGTGTGTGTGTGTGTGTGTGTGTGTGTGTGTGTGTGTGTGTATTCAGTGATGACTGAGCCATCTGTGCCTGTAGAACCTTTGCCAATACAGCGACTGGAGCAACTCCAGCAGCCAGCTTCCTCAAGCTCCTGCCGTCTGCCTTCACACTCACACTCACTTCGCTGAGACACGACAGGAAGCTCCCTCATCTTGGACCGGCTTCCTGCTCCAGTCTCCTCCCACTGCGCTCCACTAATCCTGCTGCATGACTGGATTGAAATGATTGTGGTGAAAAATGGATCTGGAGACACAATTAATTACAGGCCAGATTGGATGTGGCTACTGCTTCTGTTATTGAATATTTCCTAAAGTCAGACAGAATATTGCAATTCATTTTAGTTTAGTTTCAAATTCATTCAAATATAACATAACAATCTGCTGTTTCCTGAGACTGGTATGGAGATAAAACACAGCTCCTGCATGACTGCACTTCAATTTTAATGTTACATGATATTTAATCTCTAGCTGCATGTACAACCAAGTGCTGCATCTTGACAGGAAGAAAAGTTCAGCCTTTCATGAAGAGGTACTCATATATTCTTATTTATTTAAGTGTGCAGATTGTAGTATTTTGCCACTGCATGTTGATATCAGAAGACATTGCGGGGTAGAGAAAGATTAGAGGATCTGCGAATGATATGAGCTTAAAGAAAATTAAGAAGTACATTTCAATTTCTATTAATAAAGACAGATAAAAGCATATAATAGTAGTACTAAATGTATGTATTAACTGAAGGCTTATAGTGTGTGACTGACTGAGTTGGTGTGTCGTCAGTACACTGGTGAGATCAATATACTGTATTTTGCTGTTGTTGTTTGCTGTTGTTGTTCGTGTGTCTCAGTAGTACCACAAGGGAGGTGTTTGGTGTTAGGTGGTAATGATTTCCATTGTATGTTTTAGAAATAATAAATAATCTGTACAAAAACATACTGCAGCCCCTCATACAGCATCTGTTAGATCCTCTGGTTCATTTTTATGCTTCCATATGCTGCATGGGAAGAAGTGTGTTTAGCGCATGTACTCTGCATCCACAACCCATCCGTCCATCTGCCCTGTCTCTCTGTCTGTTTTTCTGTCTGTCTCTATAAATTTGACAACGCATTTTATATTCAACTTTTAAATGTTGGCAGGTTTTTGTCAGGGATTTAACGTTAAAAACCTTATGTTGTGAACTGCACAGAGGGATGGTATTCTGCAAGTTGAAGGAACATGTTTGAAGTGTTCCCTCCTTTGTGGGATCCAAAGTTTTCTTCTCAACTATAGCATGGAGCCATTTTGTGTGTGTGTGTGTGTGTGTGTGTGTGTGTGTGTGTGTGTGTGTGTGTGTGTGTGTGTGTGTGTGTGTGTGTGTGTGTGTGTGTGTTTGTGCAGTCAAGAAGGAGAGATGTGCATGTGTTGTGCAAGTAAGATTAACTGTTAGCATTTTTTTCCAATAATGATAATAATACACTTTCTTTTATTGCACCTTTCTTAACACCCAGAAGAGCAGTTGAGGAAGAGCATGTAGGGCTCAGGAAGGAGGGTAGAGATGGTCCGACAGGTATGAGGCCAGCCAGGTTAATACCAGTGATAAGTAAATGTACATAGTATGGTACTCATTGGTTTTCATGGCATGGTAGATAGTGAGAGACCAGGATAGGGCTGCCATCCTAGTATTAACACAGTAGTCAGGTGTGATGAAGGACCAGCTTTTAATTGGTTCATTTGTGAGAACAATAATCTTTGGTCTCCACTGTTGTCTGTGATTATCTTGAGCTTGTCTTGGCGTGTGCACACTTCTCATTAATTACTTGATGCATCCCCAGTCTTATCTCTCTCCATTTTCTCCAAGAGCTGTACGTGATCTGTTGAGTGCTGGAGCAGCATTATTAAACTGTGTCGTGTGTTCTGTCACACGACCTCAACCTGTCTGACTGGCTTCTGCTCACTGAGCTTATTAAACGTCAGTGTGTGAATCTACTACTGCTTTTTCACCCATGATTGGATAAACTGAGATACTAGCATAAAGCGGCATTTTAATGTGAAAGGGGTTCACTCACAATGATGAACAGTCACGCTACTTTGAAACGTCACACAGCTTTTCAGCTAATTTTAGCTTATTGTTTTTGGTTGTATGGCAACAAAACTGACGCCATTTGCTGCAGTAAAATAACTTAATTAACTCAGTGACTGCGTTTACATGAACACCAATATTCTGATTAAGACAATAGTCTGAATGAGACACTGTTTGTAAACAGAATTTTCTGATTACCTTGACGAGAATATGATCATACTCCTAATAAGCAATAGTCTAATGAAGACATATGGAGTATTCCGATCTTAGTTGCAGTATAGCAGCAGACCACCCAGTGATGACACAAGTGGAGCTGTGGTTGTGGTTGTTGATAAGGGCCAGGGAGGAAAATGGCTGTTGTTCAATATCAAGCTTTTAACAGTGGAATATGAATGAGTTTCTAATACCAGCCATTAGTGTGTGTGTGTGTGGTGTGTGTGTGTGTGTGTGTGTGTGTGTGTGTGTGTGTGTGTGTGAACATTTGGAGTTGGAGTTGAATCAGTGAGTGAACACGTTGTCTGAACAGTGAACAGGGGGTGGGCCTGGGTGGCTCCAGCGTCTGTAGTCTTTCTCCAACAAGGACAAATTAGGTTTAATGAGCTGTGAGGACAAACAACACAGAAATGAGCTGTGGAGAAAGGCGCTTATTGTTTCCCCGAAGACGCCAACACAAAGTTCATTTTCACCATTAATAACAAACGGGCTGAATCTCCTCTTATTACTGAGCAGATTAGAGTTTTAGCTCGACAAACAGAGCTGGCCCAGAAGCACAAGTCATTTCACTGTAGAGCCAAAGCTTAACTCCTCCGTGACTCGTTCAAGAGGCTTAAAATGCTCTTGTCATGTTGTGTTCTTGTTCAGACTGTGTCAGTTTCCCTTTCCATTTACCATTTTGTTTGTTTGGAGCCCAAATGGTCAGTATGATGAATGATAAGTATCGGAGGGGGGATCTTGCACACGCCCTGTATATACCCAAATCAGGCAATGGTGAAGTTTTTTATACTGCCATTTCATAATTATGTTATCATGTCATTTATAACCAAGGATGACGAAGTGTTGGTTCATAATAATCATATAATCACATTACGTCATATGATGGGGAATCATTTTAAGATTGGTATATAAGCTTCAATTTGTCTCATTTGGAAATAAATGTATGACCTTTGACATTTGACCAATCAGCCTTGAAAGTGAATCAACTGGAGTAAGTTAATGTTCCCACCAAGTTTGGTGAAAATCTGTCCATGTGTTGTTCAGTTATTTTGTACAGACACACAAAGGGGTTAAGAATAATGAATAAATTAATAATTGTGAATTTAATTGACAAAGTGAAGAGCCAGAGTCTGTTGGCTTCCTGTTGGCTTGATTGACCACAGACTTATGTCTGAGTTGCCAAGATAACTGAGTGGACAAGGACCAGCTAGCTGCTGCTGTCAACACTAGTCCTTTACCCAGACTAGCTAAGCAGTCAGCCATGAGTGTTGCATGGGCAAGATTTTTAATGTAAAGCTACAGTTACTAATTTTTTTCGAATACATTTTGACTTGAAATATGCTAGAAATATCGTTATCTTGAGAAGTGCCATCAAGAATTATTGAACTGAACTTCCTGGCGGTAATCCAGAGAATTTCCCCTCTAAAGTGTCTGAGCAAACCTTGCCCCTCAAACCAATCAGAGAAGGCCAAAGTCAAGGGTGGGATTCAATCTTCGCCTTATTTGCCTCCTCCAAATCCAACTCCAGCTCTTCAACTTCGGACAGGTAGTGTTTTCACATTTACATCTGCCATTGCCACTACCAGGGAAAAGCTGATAGTTTCAAGGGAAAACAAAAGTGCAATCCTCTGAATGCATTGGTTGGAATGTGGCCGACCCAGTTCCTTAGTGCTGTAAATTGAGTCTTAATTTTTCTGTTTTCGGTTCAGAGAGAATTGCATAGTGAAACCGAGGCTGATAGGGAACCGATCTGAAAGCTGATTGCATAATTATTTCGTAGCCATTACTATTTATTTACTTTACGGTGATGAATTAGGGACACTTTAATTTAGATAGCATAAGATAATTGATTAAAATGTTTTTCACAGAATTAGAAGTTAAACTGTGGCAGTGATTGTATATATCATGTAGAAAATGTTTCATTATGTAAAGTGTGAAGCATCTACATCCCTGCACACTAAACTCAAGCATCCATGCAGAAGTTTAATGCATCCATGATTTCATCTATTCATAATGCTTCGTGGTTCTAGTGTGCCTGCTAACATTCAGAGTGTGTTTCCATGTAACTCTAAGAATTATTGTCAAGGAGGCAAGAGCGATGTTCTAGAGAAGACAATTAATATTTAAAATTGTCACAAAGCTTGAATCCAAAAATGTCTCAGTTGGGGCTAAAGTGTATGTATGTTTGTCTAGCTGCTGGAGACTCCCTGGAACAATGTACAGTAAAACAGGAAAAAGATTATCAGTTCTATTATTGTGAGGACGGAAGTTTGTATCCCCATCCGCCACACACAGCACAATGCTGGCTTAGAAGCAAAGTGTGTGAGAAACACACAGTGGATCTGCCAATGCATATACAGTATAGAAAGTGTTGGCCCTTTTTATTTTCAAAACATTCATGTTATTATTCTATTTCATGTTAAAATCAGTTTGTGGGTTGAGATTAGATGAAATTATTAAGGTCACGGTAATTTATAACTCATACAGATGCGCATGAGTCTGACTGATTCATCACTTCGCTCAAAAAAGTCAATATGAGCATTTCACAGGTTTCTATGTTTATGTTTTCCATTATGTGCCGATATAAAAACCTTCCTTTTACAGGATAATGCAGAAAATCGCTTGCTGTTGGAAATGGTGTCATATAAACACCATAAATATTCTGTCTAGAATAATATGTAGTTTGTTATTATTTTTATAATTTTTTATTGTGCAGAAATAATGTTTATTTATGTTGACATTTTACGCTATAAAATGTTTTTAGATTCAACTATATTTTTGCTTGTATTTGTGTTTTCCTTTTATTTGTCATAAGAGTTTGATGATGATATCATGATGATAATTATTGGCAGTTCATATCACCCAATATATTGGTGGTATCAAAATGTTTTTTACTCCCTAATATTGGTATCAACCCCCAAAAATCAAGTAGTTTTTGTACATTGTGCTCGCCAAGTTATCAATATTATGTGATGTATATATTAGACTATCAAGGTGATACATGAGTTGTATTTTCAGCTCTTGTTCACATTCTCAGTAAAAGAATAATATTTCGAGTAATGCTATGTATCACAATATCATAAAGTATCCTATCCTAATATATCATTATCATATATCATTCAGTGAAAATTGCTACAAGGATTATGGTTTGTCATTTCTAATTAACCAAGAACAAAAGCTTGCGAATCATCTGGAATTATAATTGTTATATACAGTTGTGGCAATGTCCCTTGCCACCCTGGGTCTCCCAACACAACCAGACGACAGCCGCTCAACACCAAACATCTTTATTAGCATAAATACAAAAATAAACATAAATTCGGGTACGATCAATTGCCCCGGACATAACCTTTTCTGGTGGCAGCTCAAATCAGCTCTCCGGGTTTGTCGCTCTCTGTGTCTGTCCAGTCTCCCTGTGTCCGTGTGTGTGTACTCTCCATGTGTGTCAGTCAGCCTGCACATGGAGCCTTGCTACAAGTTTAGGAACCACTCTATTATCTGTCTTCCTGTACTGTGACAGTGTTAAAGCAGTGAAACAATGAGACAGAGAGGAACAGAGTCCTGTTGTTTTACCTCTGTGGTTACTGTGGTGTGTGTGTGTGTGTGTGTGTGTGTGTGTGTGTGTGTGTGTGTGTGTGTGTGTGTGTGTGTGTGTGTGTGTGTGTGTGTGTGTGTGTGTGTGTGTGTGTGTGTGTGTGTGTGTGTGTGTGTGTGTGTGTGTGTGTGGTCATTTGCTTGTGTGCTGTCTTGCAAATGTGTGTGTTGCCAGATTTGTAAACAGGAAGTGTGAGGATGCATGCAGTCAGAGGACAAAGAGCCATGGGATTTCCCACAGTGACAGAACTTCTCAGCTGAACGAGGCTTCCAGTGAGTGGGTGGTGTTTGTGTGTGTGTGTGTGTGTTTCCTTTAACATGGGTGGGCCAGTTTATGGTTTCTGGACAGCTGATAAACAGCACGAGACCAGAAGAGTTAATTATCACAGTTAAATACATGCATGTGTTTAATCTGATATTAAATTCAAGATTTTAAGAACATAAATTTGAGTTAAAAGGGTCTTGTAGATGCATCATATCCACCAATGAACCAAAGTGTCTCAAAAGTCTCAGTCTCGACTGTAATAAAAGGCAAATGTGAGAGATGAGAGAGTCAGCTGGTGTCGGCGCAGTTGGTGTGGTGGTATCAGGGCCTGTTTTCACATATGTCACATTAATCTGTGGGAGCAGGCAGAACAAATCATGTTGAGCAGTTGTCAGACAAAGCAGGAAGGGGCTCATGGCAACCCAAATTAGCTACCATTATCACTGTCAAGACAACTGGTTGAGACACCTGCTTACAGGTTTGTTGTATGTGGCAGTTACCTGTTTGTCCGCCTCCTCATCTTCTAAAAAGTGTTACTCACAGAATCGGAAGGCTTCACACTACAAGTGTGAAGCCTTTACAATGCTACTCACAGTGCTGATATGTTCATGTGAACACTTGCTGTGTGCAGCAGCAGCAGCAGACACACAAGTGTTGCTGTATCATGCTACACTGAGACCCCAAACCCCCACCCCCCATCCACCTGCTGTATTGTCTGGTGACCCAACAGCCTGACAGTTTTCCCTGTACAGTGCAGTAGTGGCTATGTGAGCTTTATTGGTACAGTTGCTAAAATATGTCCGTATAGCAAGATACAGAGATGTTAACCTCTGACCTCTTGCAACAAAAAACAAACACAATCTTTTTCTCAATGCTATGCCAGTAAATGGATGACTAACAACTTATTGATTCCAGAAATCTCTGTCCATCAGTCTGTCTGTCTGTGTATTGTTAAGGGCCCATTGAGAAGTGCAGCAGCGGTGGTGCAGCTTCAGGGTTCTGTGGGCTGAGTGTAGCAGTCAGTCTTAACTTGCAGCAGCTCAGTTACTGCAGGCCAAGCAAACAGCCCATTCCAAACATGCAGGTTTACAATACTGATGAGAAAATGGTTAACAATGAGTTGCTATGGTGCGTTTTATGTGAGATTGTTTAGTGAGATGTTGTTTTGCTCTGGGAATATATCACTCACTCAAATCGGTCGATTTGTCACAGTGATCTACAGTTTGTTTTTATGTTTTTTTTGTTATGTTCGACAAGTTCTTATTCCTGTATTCCAACAATGCAACAGAAATCAGGTGTCTTATGCTATTTTAGCGGCTATGCAGCTTTGTTTGGCTAGCCTCGAGTGTAGGTGAGGAGCAGGCTACAAACGGTCTGGCAAGTTCGTTTCTATCGAACTCCACACCCTCAGATTTTTTCCATTTTCAGACTTAGTCTTCAGACACAGCCGACATTGGTATTCCCCAAGACCTTTGTCTCTGTGGTCATTTTGTAGATAACCCTTCATATACTCCTTAACATCTTGTTAATGGATGCCTGTATGAAGCTGATTGTTAGTCAGACTACGAGTAGCTCTAAATATGAAATAGGAATGACCAAAATAAAGCTAAGTCAATGATTTTTAGTTTTTGTAGTTTATTCCTTGTGCCTTTATGACACATCTCTGATTCACTAAAGGACTCTAAATTGTAGTCTTCTTAAGGTTACTATGGAATAATATGGAGGTTACATAGTGTGGAAAATAAATGACTAAATATTTCCTCATGTGGATCGGAGTGGGTTTATTTTCTCATTCTCAACAGTAAGTCATATTCTTCCATGATAACAATGAAGCCCCACTGCATAATAGATGCAGGATGTCTAGGTATGACTGACTAGTCAATGGAAATAACACTTCATATAGCTGTGGAATAATCGTTTAAACTATTAAAATGTTAAAGGTGATATACAAGACTTCAACCCTTAATATAGCCGCCAAACTATTTTCTATGTTAAGATATAGAATGATGGCGTCCTGAGCAGAGAGTTATTCTCCCACATTCAATCGATTAATTAATTTCCCCATCAACTCTAAATCAAATCAGTATCTGTCCACCATTTATTATCTTTTATGATGAAATAATCATATTATTTGACAGTTGCTGAATCTTCCGATTAACTATACCAAAAAAACACACAAAAAAACACACAGAAAAAAAATGTAATTACTGCTTTTATTTGTGACATATTTTTCCTAAAGAGACAAAAAGATAAAAAACTTGACCCATTCACAAAAGATAAAATAAAGTCTATATACAGCATATATGAATGAATCAAAAAGTAATGCATCTCTAGTTCAACCCATTCTTCTGTCATTGGGGCAGTGCACCAGTGCTAATCAGTGAATCTTACCATCCCAGCTGGAGGGAGATATGGACCGACAGCAGGAGTATGAGGAGGCTGAAAGGAATAAATTGACCTCACCTATGTTTTATATGATGGTTGAAGTTGAATATAAAAATGCTACAAAAAAACATATTGAAACAGACGTATAAAACTACAGTGTGGACAGAGAGATAAATTAATAATAAATTGGAAGATGCTTTTTCCATTTTAGTAGAGAAGAAATTTAGATGCATAATTTTACATAGCAAATCTGCACCATGTAAAATGATATGCTGCTGCAAACTGTTGGGAGTCAGTTCTTGCCATCAGAATAGATTCTATTCTGATTCAGAGAAGGGTCTGTGAACACTTCCTTAGACTATAAAGTTCAAGCCATTCTTCACAATAATCTCTCTTGTATCACATGTTTATCATGATTACCTGTTGTGTTCTAGGCCATCATGTAATCATTTAGTTAAAGTTTAATTGTTAAACATTATGTGCTGCATGATGTATAAGTATGTGCAGTGCTGTGTTGCGTGGGCGTGTTGCTCACTGCCTTGTCTCTTTCTCTTCCTGTCTCTCTGTGAGTCGAGCTGTTAACAGAGCATCTCTCGGTAAAACTTGCTTTCACATCTCTGTGGGCGAGAATGAGTGTGGGTTTCTCACAATTTTCTCATAAATGTCTTAAAGATGACACATTGACCCTGTATGTTATTTAAGTGGTAAACATATTCAGAGCTACTGCATGTCACAGTACACATCTGTACAAATTGGTGCTTGAGCTGAAGTGTGTTTACTGCCTGAAAATGATTGAAATGTGTGCATGTACTGTAATGGTAGGGTTTGATGAGGGAGTGGCTACAGCAGCTGTTAGGCAAACAACTTCCGGACTTGTCATTATTTTAAATGTGAAACAAACCAGCTCTCTTATTCCAGGCCTTTTATTCCGTTCTTCTCTCAGCCCACACTGTTCTGAGTACTCAGAGGTGGAGAGGTTGAGACTGTCAGGCTGTGAAACAGCTGTGTTTTATCATAGGGACTCAGGGAGTGGTAACCAACAGAGCTAATACAATTCTGATATTTAAGGCTGGAACAAACCATTACTGTCATAGTTGATTCATCTATCAATTATTTTGTTGGTTAATTGATTAATCTTAAAATGTCAGCCCATCACAGTGAAATATTCTGAATGATTAATCAATCATCAAAAAGGTTGCTATTGCTCACTATCAACCACTATCGTGTTACTGATATTAGTCCATCAGTCTAATCCAAGAGAATTCATGTGATTCACCTTCATGACAGTGCATTTTTAGTAGGTATTGCTTGTTTGCAAGTCAAACAAGTTTACACTTTATTGTACAATTTAGAAAATTTAAAATTGTGGATATTTAAGTTTTTTTAAAGTAAGTATTTTATTCCAGCATTCCATTTTATATCGGAATAAATACTTTATTTTTAACGCATAATAAATTATATACATTCACACAAAATTTGATTATAATCAAAACAATAATAAATTATTTCTCTTTTAGAATTGTGTTCTTTGGACATTTAAATATACATTTTAGAAGTGAACTCAAAATATACAATAGTTAATGAAAGAATAATATACAGATATAAGAATTTCTTAATGGTGTTTGTCTTTGACTTTGTACTAGTAAACTAGTGTTATTACATAATAAGTGTTGGAGTTGCTGAAAGTTTGGCTTGTTCGTTGTTGCAGCTAAGCTAGGTTCAACATGTCTACTCTGAGAACTGATATCTGTCTTCTTATCTATCTGATTGCACATTAGCATCAACCCCACAATTACATTTGTCATGCCAACATTGAAGTTAGATTCACTAGTTTAGTGAATATATACATGTAAAATCCCATTTGAATAAATTGTAATTCTCAAAAAACCTTTAGATACAACTATAAACATACCTGGGATCAACTTTAAATAAAACATTTTGCATCTATGAGCCTAATTATTGGTTACTAACAGTTTCAAACCTCTTTCAGTATTACTCCAGCTTGTTGAAAGCCTGGTGATATTTTCCTTTTCCCAAGAAGACTCTACTGTCCTTTTCTTCCAGTGAGCAGTTGCTGTTAGCATCAAAGCTAACTTCATCTGCTTTGATGGTTCATGCTCGTCAAAGTTGGTCTGTCATTTTGTAGCCCATAATTTGTGGCCATACTGTAGAACTAGTGTTATCTTTGGGAGTCAAAACAACTATAAATGTAGGAATGAAAACTAGCAGAAGAAGACACTCAATACTTTTCTTACTTGTGGCTTTTCTAAATGCTATTATTAAAATCTTCTGGGTCTCAGTTTCTGTACAGCACACCAGGTTAAATCTGATAAGAAATCATGCTTCTGAGGATGGTTCAGTTGACAGCTTGAGTTTATGCAGTGACTGTGACTTCTTGAAGCCACTGACTTCTGTTCATCAGTATTAAACTGAGCAGAGATGGTCTGATGCTTGTGTGCAGCTCACTGTCATGATGAACACTGAGGGAGTGGTGAGTAGTTGGCCTGTGGGGCTTTAGCGAGGAATCTCTCTTCTTCCTCTGATCACTCCCCACTTTGATCAACAGACATCAGGCCGGCTGGTCTACCATCGTCTGCCTGAACACGTTAGGTTTGATTTCTAACATGATTCCAACTGAAATTTGCCTGCTCCCCAAAAAAGCTCCTTTTAGTGTTTACACAGGATTCTCTTTGAATCCCCAGTAGCCTTTAATCGACATTGACTCAGTTGAGGGTTTGAAACAATAATTCAAAGCTTTGGAAGCTAAAGGACACAGTGGCAGTCAAGACGGAATCCAAATACATACGTTTCAGTTTTTTTTTCAAAGTAATGAATCAAGAATGGGCATCGGTGTCATTCAAGTTTAATTTAGGTATTAGCTATCCACAATGAGTATTAGGGCAACTTAAAGGGAAAATATATCTGAGATTTCAAGAATAAAGTTGTGATATTACGTGAAAAAATATGTAAATTTACAGTAATAAAGTTGTAATATGAGAATAACATTTTGATATTATCAGAAGAAAGTGATACATTTATGAGAATAATTTAATATTACGAGACAAGTAAGCAAGACACTGCATGTTGGTTACATCTGTATGATATTCAAAGATATTGGTTCAAGATTTTTAATCCAGAATGAGTGGAACTCCGACGAGCAAGGGTTCTTCATCTTGCTTGTTTGATAAATAATGTGTTTTTTTTATTCTTGTAATATTACAACAATATTCTTGCAATCTCAGAATTGTGTCTCCTTTTTGCGACCTAAATACCCTGTCGTAGCTATCTCACTGCAAATAGTGTATATTTTCTTGTAATTTATACAGGACAATATACGTAGACGTACTATATAAATGCAGTATAAATTAAGTGCCCTTCATACAACACAGCAGGTAGGAACTGAAAGTGATCCAGTAAAACTTGTGGAGCAAAGGTCATTCAGTTACAGTACAAAGAATCATGAACAATTGTGTTAATGCAAGAACAGTAAAATCATAACAGAAGGTAAATAATTTATTCACCATATCAGCTTGTAAAATATCACATCTGAAATCTGAAAGAAATGAAACCCAAGACCTAAATCTGATTTGTTGTACCAAAACTGCAACAAGATCAACTGTAGAAAAGACTCTGATGATTTATTTACTGAGGCAAGTTATAACCACACATCCTATATGTAATGACGCGTTTAACACTGATGCAGTGTTTCTGGTTTGTTTTGGATTGATTGTAATGTCTCATGACTGCTGTGTTGCTTCAGCTTCAGCCTGTGAACCGAAGACCAGATATGACTCGTCAGGATTCTCTCACACGGTGTTATGAGAGAGCCACTGCAAACTGAGACAGTGCTGCCACCACCTACAAGGGTCTAACAGTGGAATGCAGTGTTTGCTTTTCACCAGACATAACAGGGGCCGTGGTGCCAGCAACAATTCATTGAGTGTTGGTGCAAAAGTCCTGAGAATAATTTAATTCAAATGTTTTTAACACATTTGAAACTCGTATTTATCTTACCAAGCAGCACCATTTGCCTTGATGTGACTTGGTGACTGGCTGCAGTATTGTTCATAAATCCTGCCTCCTCCATGTTAGTGGATGGGACATGGACCAAACTTAAAAGTCACAATACACATCAAATGCATTTTTCTGTCCGATGGTTTCTGTCGTTTTAGGTAGCTCTTATCACACTGATGTACGGTCAATTGTTTTTTCCTGAAAGATCGGTTTTAAGCAGTATTTGACTCTAAAAACAGGGTAAAACATCATGATTGACAGCTGACGCGATTGGTCAAGCGCATGTATCGGTTGCGTGCTAACAACCTGAACCACATTTGCAGCTCCTGGATGTTGGTGTTGAGGGATTGACTGTGTCATACTTTGTATTATTCTGAGATTATGTACTTAAAAAGGTGATTATTCTACTCAATATGTCTAAAGAACTTTGTAATTATTTGTCTAGGGTGCCACATCTCATTGCTGTTTTTGTGTGTGTATGGTGTGTGATAGAGAAAGCACTGTGTATGGAATGTGTTGGTGAATGCCACTTGTACTGTAAAATGTTTGAAAGGGATAGGTCACTGAAAAATCTACCCACCACTGTGCTGATGGAGGGGTGGGTGAAGTGTTTGAGTCCACAAAACACTTTTGGAGTTTTAGGGGTAAGCAGCGTTGCAGCCAACTTGAAATGGCGTTGTTTACACCATGTTTTTCCTAAATATCCTGATATCCTCCTCTCGAGCCGCATTCGCGCTTGGATCCCAGTGGACAAGCTAAAAACATGGTGTAAATGAAACTGTTTTGAGTCTAATTTTAAATGTCTGGGCTTACAGACACTTGGATGATACCGCAGAAGCAGTATGGAGGCATTTTCTGTATTTTTCTGTATTTTTTTTACGTTTGAAGAAGTGGTCACCATTTACTTCAATTGTATTGGATTTGGCTGCAACGCTGTTTACCCCTGAAACTCCAAAAGTTTTTTGTGGACCGAAACACTTCACCCACCTCTCCATCGGCATAGTGGATAGTAGATAAGGAGTGAATAAAAATTTTTTGGTGAACTATCCCTTTAAGTGTTCGATAAAACTGAATAATCTCTATATAAATCTTGTGATATGTAGCAACCACGTATAAATTATACGTATTCTGCAACCTTTAAGCAAGTCTGGACTTAATGTGTGGTTGTGTGGTATGTGTGGTTGTGTGCCTGATGTGTGTTGAAGTAGTGTGAGGCCTGTCCTAAAAGAACCTCCTTTATCTCGCTCTCTCCCTTCTCTCTAATTCTCTCACACACATATGCAGTGGTATGTAGGTCTACACCTGTGGGACACAGCAGCTTCGTCAGAAACCCAAGCAGCCGCTTGCACACCAGTAAGCTGACTATGATGCTGCAGCTGTGGCCAGAACTGCTGCTTACTGAGCATACTCGTGGTTTGGTTGCAAGGAAAAAGTATGGGTCGTTTTCTTTCTCTTGATAGATATGGTTATCCAATGTCTCGCTTGAACTAACATAGAAGGGCCGGGCCTTTTCAGTCAGGGTGTATTATGAGATCGCCTGCCAGCGAATCTCAAGCCTACAGATTCTGAACATACTATTTTAAAGATTACTTTTTATGTCATGTGTTTTATCATCTTATTTATCTTTCTCCTCTATGGGTTGCTGTGGCTCAGAAGGAAGAATGGGCTAACCAGAAGGTCGGCAGTTTGATCCCCGTCTACCTCATTCTGTGTGCCGAAGTTTCTTTTTGCAAGATGCTGGACCTCAAATTCCCATTAACGGCTGTACTGGGAGTGTGTATTTGATGTGTCGTAGAGAAAGTGCTGTGCATAGATCCTAGTATGAATGTGTGTGTGAATGGGAGAATGGCAAAACTGTATGTAGAGGACTTTGTGTGGTCATTAAGACAAGAAAAGCTCTATTTAAATACATACCATTTACTTTACCCCTATTCCTTTAGGCATGTGTTTTAATTACAACCGCGTGAAACAGTACAGCAGGCGAGTTTATTGTGATTGGAGGCATTTCTCTACCTAGCAGCTGGTTAGCATTGTTAGCATAGCTGTGTTGTGCTGTGTGTAGCCCATTTCTGGTTCAATAGCACTGAGTGGGTAGGTGGCAGGTGTTTTTTTACAGGGTTTGAATGCTATAAAAGACGTGACATGCAGAAAGGGGCTGGGAATTTTTTTGTCCACCAGGGTGTCATGTTTACATCATTGCCAATCGTAGCTTGGGCCAAAAATACCCAATACTGCAAAGTCATTTGACCTGTATCGTTTTACACTGAAGACCAAAAACAGATGCTACTGAGTTTGAGAGTTCCAGCCTTAAGGGGCTTTAATTCATCTGAAAATAGCTGCCCAGTCATTAGACGAAGAGTTGGTAAACACATACACAAAGTATATATTTAGATATGATCAAGACTTAAAGTAATGTTAACTATTGCCACAGAGCGACACTATTGTTGATCTGTTTATTGCCCAGGTATGATTTAATCAGGTGAACACACTGCATGCTGGGGTCTTTTTCCCACAATACATTCACAACATAAGAAAAGAATGAGTTTTCAATCCAAGCACATTAGCAGGAGCTCTCAAAGACATGCAATGTAATGATCCGGCCAAATACACAAACACATACACCCACCTCTTTGGTGCACCTCCACTCATCCCATCCTACAGGAAGAGCTTCTGATGCCATGCTGAGGAAGCTACTTGCTCCCTGGAGAGGAAACCACATTAGCATGCACAACTTCTTATCTTCTGAGTGGCGGCTAATTAGATTCTGTGGCTTTAATCTGATGTGCTGGTCCGTCTCCTCCTTATCAACTGAGCCTCCAGGTTTTGCTGCGGTCAGGAAGAAGATGTGAATGGATAAATATCTGCTCTCAGTGCTTCTTTCTTTTAAACCGGTCTTTATCCGTTGTAATGCTCTGCACGACCTTGCGAATGACAACTTGCATAATTGCCATAGAAAAAAACCGAAAACTGAGAACCATCTTAATAGTTGCAACCTTGTGTGTTGTGAAACCAGGACTTAAATATTCAGATTAAAGTCACGAAGCTGTTTGAAGTAGATGAGGTCCTTCCCTGACAACCCACCACACTTTATACAGACGAGTCACAGTTTCACAAGTAACTGAGAGTGCCAGTTATGGTTAAGACGTGTCACCCCTCTGTGGTTTGTTCACCATTGGTGTAATAACTTTTCCTATGTAATGATTTGAATGTCTTCCCACACATGCTGTGTATCATTTACCAAGCTGCTCTGCAGGAGAGTGAGACAAACTGTCACCTCCTCTGACTTGTGACCCATGTATTGTTCTTTGTTGGCTACTTATCTCTGTTTTACTCACATTTTCTCTTCTCTGTTCCTGCTGTGACATGCATTTACAAATTTCAAAAGGTGGGAGTGGTACAAATTGTAAAAAGACTGTTATCTTAAAATATGTAAGATATACTGGAAAAGAAAATGATTTTTCCTCAGTGGGACAAAAATAATTGTCCAGGGGAAAAAGCTGTAGCATGAATCAAAGATTTATCTGTTGGAGCTACCACATTGTAAACATGTCCAAATGTTACAGACATTCGAGTGAGTTGATTCACTCTGAGTGTATCTGTTAGTATAGTACATTTCCCAGATGTATGAACATAGCCAGGAGAGAATGCTGACTCTGACATCCATTATTTTTTGTGTAATACTATTTAAATTGTGCAATTCCAGTATCCTATAGCATTATTTCAACCAGTAGAGACTTGAATTGCAGAGGAATCATAAGCTGCTTTCAGACATGCACTGTACTCTAGAGAATCTCCTGAATCACACACGTAGGAAACACCAGCGAAGATGTCAAGAGAGTTTTTGGTGATAAGAGCTGACACTGGTGTCGGTGTGCTGTAAACAAAAATATGTGATCCCTGCAGTGGAATTAATGTGCTATGTCCTGCCTCTGCCTGCTGCACCACCAATGAATAATTTACAATGAAGTAAAAATTTAAATCTGTCTCAACTTCAAAATAAAGCATTACTGATTTCAACAAATGTTTAAATATTCAAGTGTCCACAAATGCTTGTTGGTGTCATTTTAATAGTTATTTATTTCCATGATTGGCAAAAAAACTTTTTTCTAAGTTGTAATGATAGTGGAAGAATAAAAAAATGCATTTCCATCTTACAGTAGAATGTTTTTCTGAGTCGACAGTTGCTGAATTTCTATTCAGATGTTTTTCTCTGTCCAGTCAACAACATTTTCCATATTTTCCTCTCCTCACTTGCATCTCTGTTTATACAGTCAGAGTTTCCACATAGGTGTGGAACCAGAACAGTTCCCCTTTTATTTGCCATTTGCTGCCACAAAAGTCAAAGGAAACAAACTAGTGCATAGAGAACAAGATCAACGTGTTCCTCTGCGGTTTGACTAATTTAGACAGAAACATTTAAAATCAGTAACCTCCCTGGGTTTCTTATTGCCACATTGCCCTCAACAGTCACCAGACAGTCGCTTACTCTACACATTTCAGAATATGCAATAGATTAGTAATTTGTAGGTGAACAGTCTCTGTGTTGTTGAGGTCTTAACTTTGATTTATTTTCTGCCTCTCTGTTATGTTCTTTTACAGACTGAAAGCTCTGGTATCAACAGGAGGCCGGAGTGTGCAAGCAGCATGTGACTGGTAAGTTTAAACAACAAATGTGTGCACAGTACATCCACATATACATTACAAACCACAAACCAAGAAAAATGTGTTATACTGCCCTCTGCTGTAGAAGGTTGTTAGGTCTGTCCATAAAACGTGCAGGTTGTGGAGCTGCAAATGCAAACTTGAAAAGGAATACATTTAATAAAAATTATGCTTCACTAACTATTGATGTTACTATAAAAAAACAATCAATTTAGTTTCGTCTACATTTACCACAAGTTTGATTTTACTAAGATGAGAGTGGTCATTAACACCAAAATTATTTATGTAACGACAAATAACAATTGTCAAAAACAATGTTCTGTTTTTGACCATTGAGGGACTCTAACAACAGTAAGCAAGGCTGCACTACATTTGACTAAATGAGAAAGTAAGTGCCAGTAATAGCACAGAATATCCATCTTAGCACTGGTGTAAAGAAAAACTTAATAACTGCTTTTGCACATCAAAGCTTATCTGTGGAGGTATTTGGGAAAACTAAGTCCCCCAAAATGACGGTAGAGCAAATAAGAGCTGAAATCTTGAATAGGAGCCAAGGAGTTTATTTATTCAGAGTCACTGCTGTCATTGCTACAGGGAAGAAAATGTTACCAGCAACCAAGAAAGCAAGGTGCAATACCAATGTTTCGATTATAAAGGAGATTGATTCCTCGAATGTGCCAGCTATGGTAAATTGCGTTACAGATTTGCATTTGGAACTTTATACTTGCCTAGTTTGTCTTTTCAGGTTTTGTTTGTGCCAGTTCAAGTTAAGATCACATTTACTTGTGGCACAAACTGCACATTACACAAAAATACAGGCATCATGTCCTGCCCTGTCCTCGCAGCACAATACACAGACCTGACACTTCTCCTGTATTTAATTTACCTCCGTCTATTCCATAGGCTGTTTTCCCATGTGGACGACCCGTTCCTGGATGACCCACTGCCCAGGGAGTTCGTCCTCTACCTGCGGCCCAGTGGACCACTTCAGAACCAGCTCTCCCACTTCTGGCAGCAGAGTCGAGTCACTTGTGGCAAAAACAAAGCCCACAACATTTTCCCTCATATCACTCTCTGCCAGTTCTTCATGGTGAGTTGAAAGAAACATTCAGTGAACTTTCATGAAGGCTGATGGTTCAAGGTCATTAGTGCTTCTGAGTTCATACATCAGATGGAGTAAATCTGTTTGCAAATTTCTCATCTTTGTCCTTGTCAGTCCTTTTGACATTATCACTTTTACATCCATACTATATAACACATACATATTTCGTTTGAAAATGGCGTTTTCAATCTAAAACAATCGGTTGTGTTCTCAATGGTAGCTGAGGCCAATGCCAGTTGTTTTCTTGTGGACGAGGGTCATGTTATGGGAGCCTGACAAATCAGCGAAGGCTACGTCATGACTGAAAAGACCCAATGAGAAAGCTGTTGTGAGTCTCGACATCATCTTTTACAAACATCTCCGTTTCTACCTGTCCAGACTAAAACGCAGTCCCTGGAGTTTTCAAACTAAAATGGGTCAAGCAGCGTTTCCAAAATTCTTTTAGTGGCTCTAAACCTTTTCAGTAGTGTGAACACCAGGCGTATCCATAGCAGAGTTCATGCGTTTTCAAACTGTAGTAATGTGGATGTAGCTTAGGAGACAACAGCTCTGTAACTGTGACACAAGCTTGAAATAAGATCTGAGTAACATAAAGACCACTCCAGCACATGGAGCAAATACATGTGCAGTCATCACTCATTTGTGCAATGAAAATATATCTCATCAAAAAAAGTGAAAAAGAAGTTGTAGAAAAATACTATTATTATCATTATATTATATATATTATTATTACTCCTTATATTATAAAGTTTCATTCTCACCAGTTTCATGGATAAAACTACATCCTGGAAAAACAGTTAAGTGTCCTGCAAACAAAGTTGTGTTTACATTCAGTGTTGGTCACCAAAACATTTTGTGTTGACATTCTCTCATATCTTTCCTTCACTGTTTACCTCCATGTTCGCTAGTTATTTATTTAGCACTTTTGTTTGTGCTACATTCCTTGGCTCAACACCCTCTGTCAATACGTCTGAAACTGGTGGCAGGAATGTGCATAACATAAGATAAGACAAGATGAGATAAAACAAGATAAGATAATCCTTTATTCATCCCACAAAGGGCAAAAGGGCAGTCAAAAATAGAAATCAGTAAGTAATAGTAAATACGCATGCAATATATAATTGTAATTGTAAGGAAATGTAAATAATAAAAAAATATAAATGGAATGAAAACTAATATACACAGTGTAAAAGCAGAATATATACAGTGTGAGAATATACACAGTGGAATGGATTGCTGATAAGCCATTGAATTGCACAGACACAATGAATATTGCACAGTTAAGAGAGTTAAACCAGAGTTAAAGTGCAGTCCATAATATGTGCATGTAGTTCTACTGGGAGCAGAGTTGGTTGTGCAGTCTTACTGCTGTCATAGTGTGGTAGCTGCCACAGGGGAACCTTTAAGATATGAAGAGACATTGTTTTAGGGGATTCATTTTGAGAAGCAGGCGGACATTGACCTTCCTTAAGGTGCTCATAAGTTAAAGTTTTCATAGCTAAAAACACATTTATATCTCATCATTCCAATTAGCTGTTGTTGTAGTTCTTTTGAACAGATAGATGGAGACAGCAATGTTGCGTATTCCACGTCTTAGGGTCTTTTTTTCTTTCTACAGTGTGCAGACCACAAAGTAGAAGCTCTATGTGAGGCCCTCCAGGCCACCGTACAGCAGTGGCGAGGTCGTTTTCCAACCCCGCTGCCCCTAGAACTCTACACATCCTCCAACTTCATTGGTCTCTTTGTGGAGGAGCAGGTGGCCGACATCCTCAAGCAGTTTGCGGCTGACTTTGCCACAGAGGCTACGAGGAAAGCAGGTAGGAACCAGACTCAACAGGCATAAAGGGCACACACTCCATACCCACAATGCCCTTGGTTTGAAACACATGTAAAATCGTTGCTTTGTGTCTTTTATTTTTCTGTCTTATCTCTGCCATCTTTCTTCATTGCTTGGGGTGTCAAACTCATTTTAGTTAAGGGGCCACATACGGGGGGGCGGCGGAAAAAACACAGATATTTGTAACCCTCTGTGTGTGTGTGTGTGTGCGTGCACGTGTCTGTGTGTGTGTGTGTGTGCGCGCACGTGTCTGTGTGTGCGTGTGTGCGCATCGGGATGGAACTCCGCCGTGCGCGATACAGAGAGCAGAGGAGAAATCTAAACGCGCGACCATGTAGAGACAGAAATGACATGCCGTCCTGTAAATAAGATAAATAACATAAGGCCATTTAGTTTGTTTAATAAAAGCTATAGACCTGTTTTATAGGAAAGGTAACCTTAAATGACTTATGTTGAGATCTGGCGCTATATTAAAAAGAAAAAGAAAAGAAAAAATTAAAATTTTGGGGGGCCGTATGTTTGACACCCCTGGTTTAGAGTATGTCAGCATCAGTTCATCATATTTGCTACGTGGGGTGAGCAGCTTTCCTCGTGTGGATGGTTGTCATGATGGGTTATTAAAGCACTCACTCCGTCTGTCACTGTAACAGTTTTTCAAACACGGGTGAAAATAAGTCTAACCGCCAAATGGTACTTCAGGCTGCTAGGTGCCAGATCAGATTAGAGACAGCGGCTTTGTATGTCGTATTTCTGCGTCACGGTAAAGAGACAGATAAGAATGTGTCATCAAAATCAGATATGGAAATGTTGATTGGTTGTTGGTTTTACTCAAGAGATTTCATCACTGATAAAAGGTTGTGCAATGAATGTATGAAGTGTAAAGTCTATGCTTTATCACAATCTATTGTTGGTTGTTGGTGTGGTTCTGTACCATCCAAAACAAACTCTAAAATATCAGATATTGAGTTGACATGTCATTTGTATCATGTTGGATGATATCCAGAATTCAAGGTTTGAGTCTTTTGACTAGATTTTGAATCTGTGGACAAAATTTTGTGCAAAATTATGAAGTGCGAGTGGCTGTTTTTTGCCGCTTCTCATTACAGTTGAGATCATGATGATGCCATAGATGCTGAATTCTGAAATTTGAACCAGATATTTAGCAGTTTTACATATTGATGATTTAACAGAGAAAGTTTCATGCTGACTTACGGTAAGTGTGAAAGTCCCCCAACTGTGAGTCACATAACAGTGACTACATTTACATGGACACAAATATTCAGACTATTTATTACCTTATTCAGAATAAGATATTATTTGGATTACGCTGTTTAAATGAGTTGCGTATAGAATATTAATCTGATTCATTTGATTATTGCTTATTGTGAGTATGACCTTATTTGGTTTATGGTCATCAGAAAATGCTGTTTAAATGGGAGTGTCTTATTCAGACTGTATCAGAATATCGGTGTCCATGTAAACGTAGTCGTTGTCAATGGGAAGAATTAATGGGACTTTCCCTTTCTGACCCAAAATAGAAAATAGGGAGACAGCATAATTATATGAGACAACATTCATAATCAGCAAAGACAACATACCCAAGGGTTATTTGGTTTTTACAATGCAGACAATTTTCAGTGTTACCGGGGAGGTTTTAATATTTTATTATTATTATTTTAAGAATATAAAATGAGAGAAACTATTTTTCATAAGAATGTGCAATTTTCGGCTGTATCAGCAATAATATGTTGCAAAAAAAGAAGTTAATTTCTGATATGGTTGATCTATGTGGTTTAGCACTGATGGAAAATGGGTTTTCTCCTTCCATATCCAGAAGTCCATGTGGAGCCTCACAAGAAGCAGCTCCATGTGACTCTGGCCTACAACTTCCCCACGGACCACCTCGCCTCACTGGAGAAACTGGCTAAAGGCATCGAAGTCAAGCTGGGCTGTGATTGGCTGGCGGTCTTGTTCTCCCGGGACATTCGTTTTGCTAACCATGAGGTATTATTTATACTGACGACAATTGTTTTGGATCACAGATATCTAACCAACTGCATTAAAGAAAATAAATGCTCGCCATTGAGACAACCTACATGTCACATATGCAGACGCTGCGGGTGATGTACCCCTACATGCCTCAGAATGAGGATGAGCTGGAGCTGGTTCCTGGGGATTTTGTCTTCATGTCTCCAGTGGACCAGAGTAGCACCAGTGAGGGCTGGGTGTATGGGACCTCACTGGCCACCGGGCTTTCTGGCCTGCTGCCGGAAAACTACGTCAGCTTGGCTGATGAATCCGACACTTGGGTCTTTCATGGGTGAGCAGAGCATCTAATACTTGTATAGATGAACAAAAAGACGTACCTCTTTAAAATAATACATAAAGTTCTTGCTTTCAAATTAACAGCTTTTCTGTGAAAGTGAAGTGAAAGTTTTCAGGAAAATTTTACAAACAAAATTTCTAAAATCTTATTTATCACACTCTTATAAAAGTTATATTATTATATTCAAACCCAAATGCATTAAAGAAAGATTATGTTAAACCCATTACATTTAAAACAAATCCAAATCGAAGTCCTTTCATTATTCTGTGTCTATTTAAGATCGCCAACACCCATTTGTAATGAAGCGGCTATAAGTTAGTGGTCTTTGTTTTTGTATAATTATATATATGAAACATATAAATGAATATTAGAACTTGATCATAGATCATTTCTTTCTATCGATTCTTTCAAAAGAAATGTTGGCTTTTTATTATTCTGGATCAGTTGCAGATATCCAAGTTGGTTAATACCAAAGTCCTCCTTGGATCAACCTTTCTTCATTAGCTGGAGAAGGACATTTTCCGGTTTTACTAGTGCAGAGCCCGTTCTAAACCTCCCTGTTTGGAATGGACTGGTCTCTTGTCCTGTGTTAAAGCTCTGAAGCTACTTCAGAATTATTCCTTGTCATTAGTGAGTCCTCCTCAAACAGTTCTACAATATACTGTCACTTGTTATTGTTTGTGTGCTGGACGTTCTGTGCAGAGCTTTTCAGAAACAGTCTATGGTGCAGAGTGAAGTTAGAAAACCTTTAGGTCATCCTACCTGGTTTATCTGCAATTAAGATTTTACAGTCAGTGTAAAATGACAGTTAAACTGAATTTGCTTTATTATTGTTCAACTGTGGTTTTTATATAGGTTTGAATGATTTACTGAACTACCATTATACTGTATTTCCATTCATTTAGCTTGATTTAAAGCATTAGATTAACATTGTGCTTTTACTTTTAAGAAAACTTGCGAAAGGGGAAGTAATTCTATGAATGTTGTTGCCATGACAGAGATCAGCACCTGCTACACCCCTGAATGTCTGTCAGTCTGACATGGTGAGATAAAAATAATCTAATTATCAAAATTATCTGGCGGCGATTTTGACCCATGGTTTGACCAAGTTGCCAACCACTGCTGTAGTTTATCCGAAGACGTAGGAGAAGATTAAACACAGCCACTCGCCCCCACTGACTGGTACAGAGCACTGGTCCCCTGTCTGTTCAATTTGTATTAATATTTAACCTGTGTATCCAAATCGCAGAGTGTGACAGCAATAAGATGATCGGTTTGTGAGAAATGCTTTCCACATACAAACAGACAGACAGACATTATTACCTACTCAGGTAACAGTCAGTTCTCCTTGTCCACCACAGCTCCCATTCCTTCTTCAGTTGTGGGCCCAGTGACAAGAGCAGTAAGGAGAGAGGGATGTTTGATGGACTGCTGGACAGCCGACGCCCTGATAACACGAGTCCTGGAGACACGCCCACCCTCAGTCTCATTTGCCATCCAATGCAGGTAGTTAGTAGTTTTAAAAATTATAATTATATTATATGAATACTACTCATGTTGTTTTGTACATTAAAATCAAACTGAAGTCTTTTATTCCCAACAGGTCCTGCGGATCAGCAGTGGTCATTCTCGGCAGTCCAAGCGCACACTTTTTGTCTGCCGGCACGGTGAGAGGATGGATGTGGTCTTTGGCAAACACTGGCTCTCCCTCTGCTCAGACAGTAAAGGTGAGCACACCCACTCTGAACCCCACCACTCATGTGAGCTCAGCCAGTTAAATCTTGGCTCAGAAGACAGAAAATAATTTCACAAGTGTTGTTGTATTTAACCTCCTTAATCCTTCCATTGGACAAAAAGTAGATTTTAGGAATAAGTTAAAAAAGAGAATCCTTACATTTACTCGCGTGCGTTTTCATGTCCGGCAGGTAGATATGTACGTTCCAATCTGAACATGCCTCCCAGTTTGCCTCTGTGGGGGGGGCAGAGAGACTATGACATGGACACTCCTCTCACTGTGTTCGGATCCACACAGGCTCAACTAGTGGGTATGTCATCTATATAGATCTCAATGATGTACCCCACCAGGAACTCTGCCAATTTCTTTATGAAATGTGTGTGAGCTGAATATGTGCTTTTCCAGGTGAGGCCCTACTAGAGAGCAGCACAGTGATAGACTTTGTGTACTGTTCTCCCTCTCTGCGATGTGTTCAGACTGCACAGAACATCCTGAAAGGTAAGAAGAGTCTTCCTGAGCAAGTATGATAAGACATTTACTCAGTATTCCCTGAGCAGTCACACAAACAGAATTGTATATCAGGGACATTAAGAAAGCTTATCATGAAGAATTTGTTTTCTCTGATGCTTTGTGTTTGTGTGAACAGGTCTGCAGCAGGACGGTAAAGTGAAGGTGAGAGTGGAACCAGGGCTTTTTGAATGGACCAAGTGGGTTTCTGGGAACTCCCTGCCTGCATGGATACCCCCGACTGACCTGGCTGCTGCCAACTTCAGTGTGGACACATTGTACAGGTGAAACAAACAGCTCAGGGTAAAACACACATTGTTTAAGTCATTATACTGTATGTGTGTAATGTAGTCATGGTCATCTGCATAACTTCTAATCACTTTTACAGATTTTTGCTAAGAAAAATTACATATTTGATACATTTTGAGTAAAATGTTTTATTGTTGAAAATGGTGTGTAATAACAGAAGTTTAACCTACATCACAGTATTACAGTCTAAAAAAAAACAGTAGCTGCCAAAGAAAAGAAGTAAAGTATAGTGTGCTCTGTTAATATGCAGCAATGTTTCCTAAATGCTTTTCCTCTATTCCTGACATAATTATTGTAGAAGACAAAATGATTCTAGCGACCAGTAAAAATATCTCGGCTGCTCTCTATTACTTGTCACTTTACTGAAAAATCAAGTATGTATATCCAAGTCATGGATTACTCAGCAATGCCACCCCATGATAAGAGCCCCTGATCTTTGACTGTGGGTATTGGAATGGTTTCTAGTTAGTCCTATCATATGCAGTATTGAATATTATTATCCATTCTTCTTCTTTTGTGTTGCGTGTGCTTCATTCGCAGCATTTGAACATATTTTAAATAGTAAATGGATTGCAGCTGTATTGCGCTTTTATAGTCGGTCATAATATTTATGTCTCAATTACACAATCACACACATTCACACAGTGATAACGCAATGATAAGTAGTTTGAGTTCCGTTTCTTGCTTAAGGACACAGGAACTTATTTGTATATGTGCTGTATATACAATATGTATTTGTACAGTGCACAGTTATACACACTACCTGCAGCTGTATCTGTGTTGTTTATCCACTCCGCCTGCAGGAATGTCCTCCTTTATTGCTCTGTAGTACATAAGCATCTGCTGCTAGTTTTAGTTGTGTAATAGATGAACAATTTTCTTATTTGCACTGAAAACATCAACCTTAAACCACAAAGCACCTCCGGCAATTGCCTTAAATCAGTCACCCAACAACAATTTTACAGGTGCCGTAGTTTAAAAAAAATTAAATAATTGGTTCTTGTCTCCATGCAGACCCTTGATCCCAGTCAGCAAGCTCACTGTGTCTGAGTCGTATGAGAACTACATGAGTCGAAGCTACCAAGTGACCAAAGATATCCTGTCGGATTGTAAAAACACTGGTAAGAGAAACACAGCAGAGCCACTTGAGCTTTTGGAGGAGGTTGATGAGTCTGTGTAGGTGAACTTCTTTTACTTTATTGTTTTACACTCTCATGTGTTTGTCCTCTGCTGATGTTGTATCCTGCCTGGGTTTCCACTCTATGTAGGAAACAACGTGCTGATTGTAGCCCACGCTTCTTCCTTAGAGGCCTGCACACGCCAGCTGCAGGGCCGCAGCCCGCAGAGCGCCAAGGACTTCATCCAAGTCGTCCGAAAGGTCTGTTCAACACATATCTTTTTCAATCCAGTCAACTTTATTTCCTTCTGTACATCCCACTTCTATATCCACCCATCATTCCTTCAGTATGGTTCTCTCAATTCCTTTCCCCATTCTCACTGTGGCTGGTTGTACAAAAACATGGGTGTGGACACTTAAAACTCCAGAGATGAAAAGCATCCACGTGTATAAAACAAAGAAAAGAAAAAAAATCTAATTCTGTGGTTTTTCCTAAATTGGTCAAATCTTTCTTCACAGAACAGCTGAACAAGTTTCATTGAACCCCTCCTGAGTCCTCTCTCTCTCGCTCGCTTGTGTCGACAAGAACGACCCTGTAAACGCAAACTGGGCAAAAACAATATAATTTGGTCTTCGTTAACACAAGTGACGGACAGGATTATTTACATATAGAGCAGTGAAGTGATCACATCTGATAACAAGTGGTCATAGGAGACACATTCAGGACACATTTTAATGTCAGACGTATTTAATGCTGTCCACTTGTTAGTGTTAGTCTCAGGATGGTTGTTAATATCAGGTCTGAATGGGGCTCAGTGAACACCGAGGTGGCTGGGGACGCGCTCGCATGCTCACAATTAGTGATGTAATGTTTATTATGCTTGTGGATTCCTACCAGACTAAACTTCCTCTTTGGATAATGGTTCTTTGTTGAGCTGCTCATTATTGAGAAAATGGGGTTGCAAACTTTCATAACTCAGATCAATAAGGCTTTAGTGTTTGTCTGCATGCTGTTCAACAAAAAACAGCATGCAAGACAGAACATGTCAGAACAAGACAGAACATGTCAGAACAAGACAGAACATGTCAGGATGATGTGAAATACGCAAGAATAATGAACCAAACAAAGAACCCAATGTGGTATGGTACATACACAAAACAGGACTAGATACTATTAACTTGACACACTATTCTCTCAGAAACTCCACTTATTTTCCTTGCAATTTATTGGTAGAGATGATTTAGAGGCTGTTGAGGAATTTTTGACCATCCTCACACATTACATCTGTTCTGCATTATGAGAATAGTGCCTGTCTAATTCCACACATACTCTCTTCTCTCCCAGCAGTACCCAAGGTCAGGTTATAGATAAAGGGCCAACTAGCAGTACATTGTAGTGTCTAGTCTCATGGACTTTCATATCTTATTCAGATGCCCCAAACAAAGAGGCACCAAACTTCAACTCTTTTGTGTATTTCACTAGTAGCAAGACGTAAGGACACAATGGGATTTAGGAATGCATATTTAGACTTAAATAAATGCTTAAATGCTGTTAGAATGGGGGACGCAAGTAGAGGAAGATATATTGGGATACTGTGGAAGACATCGTCAGACTTGGAGGTGACAATTGCTCATGTTACTCTGTTAGCGTTTGTATATTGTTGCACCTTCTGGTCTCCTTGATGCATCAAGTCTGCATTAAAATCTTCGGCATAAGACATCAGCTGCTGCCTGAGTTCTCCTTTCAGCAGCTGCCAGAACACTACCCTAAACAGAGGCCAATACTGGCCTTTCCAACATGTATAGTATCTGCATGTCTTGGTGGATATGCATTGATTTAAAAAACCTCATCTTTATTTTAAAGATTTTTTTTACAAATGAAATAATTCTTAACTATATTCACCTCAAGTGAAACGAAAAGATGCTTTGCACAAAATGTTGTTACTGGCTTATTTCTATATGTAGTCTCCTGCCCATAGACAGTTGTAACAACATAGATCATCTCCACTACAAATAGGCCGACAGTCAACACCTACCAACCCACAGTTTGTCCATAATAACAAGAGTAATAGTCAATATGTCGGTAGCAGCATCAGCCCAAAAAACTAAACAGTGTTGATCAGCCTCTACACATACAAGGAAGAATGAAGTTGAATTTATCACTGCACATTGATAACTAGGTGGATATTCATCAAGCCAATGAGGTAGGATTGAAAGGTGTGTGGCTACATGACACTAAGCAATGGCATTCATACATTATATTGGATCCAATAATATTTTAATGTGAATACATTTCTTAATTTATAAACATGATGAAAATAGTTTGATAAGACACTTGTGTTATTCTAGAAAACTCTTTTATTCTTTGCAACAAGTCTGGTTATCTAGGTAAACACCAATTTAATCTTCCCACCTATGTTTAATATTCATTCTTTCATAACTCAACTCATTGAGCCTTTATTGTTCATCTGTATTGTCTCCTGCACATAAGCAGTCTAATATGGAACACTTTTTATTCCTCATCCTATATTTTCGCGGGGATTTTAATGTGTTACTGTCACTTATTTATAAGCAATACATGCACACATTATTGCACTTGACTTGAGATGCAAAGAGAAGAATCTGATGTTTCGCTTCAACAGTTTGGAGCTAACTGCTTGGATGACATCATCAAAACAAGCCTTATTGTCATGGCAACAGAGTGCTTTCAGTAGTAATGTGGCTGACCTCAGCCAGACAGGCCGACCTGTTGTGTCTTCATTAGCTGCACTGCGATCAATACACCTCCTTAAACACAGCAGCTGTTTCTCCTATTTCCGCTTCAACACCACAATCCACAACCAACCTTATCCGGACCAATTTCAACCAAGTTTCTTGTGACCTGCACCCATTCAATATTGTTCACTGTCTTTTTTCATGATCCAACCAGTCGCCATGACTTAAACAAGGGATACTATCCAGATCCTTCATTTAAGTAAAAGTAGTAACTAGAAGTGAACTCAGTAGAACATTTACCTCCGCCAAGGCCCAATGCATTCAATTCTGTATGTATCAAATCTGTCATTTGCATTTGGACATAGCTCTAAAACTATTGAAGATGCATATAAACAGTTAATTCCCTGTTGAGTTCACATTGTCTCAGCTACACATTAGTAGTAGTTACAGGTTTGTAGTCATATTTGTCACTGTACAGTGGCCAATAGAATCCTACCCCCCAATGAAATCTGGAGCTGCTTCAGAATTATTCCTTGTGTTACACATTGGCTCACGTTTGTGCAACAAGAAACCAGGAAGGTCACAAAGTTCAGCGGTGGCACTATTTATTTTACAAGGAATGCCACATTCAAGGGAGACATGGTAACCAGTTCGGTGGGTGGGTGAAATAGAAGCCAGAGTCACGAATAAGCCAAGCTGGGATGTCCATGTGGAGGCAGACCTGGCGTAGGAGAGAGAGCGAGATCCCAGTCTGCAGGCCTCTTAAGTATTGGTCAGCCCAGGTGTGCCACATCACTGCTGATCACTAGGGTCTGACTCCGCCCACAGGAGCCTGAAACACAGACACAAGCACCACCACAGCAGGACAACTCCAGGGTTGTCACATTTCCCCCCATAGAAACAGGCTCCTTATAGGCGGAGTACAAATGACCATCCCTCTAGTGAAGTATCAACTGCAACACATTTACACTACATTACAACAACGCAATAAATTTAAATTGCTTACCGGGATGTTAAAGTACCTAATCCACCCTTTCACCATCCGCAACTTGGTACCTAGACAGCAATTTTTAAAGATTTGGGAGAAGGAAACAAGGACGGGACAACCACCTTATGTCTTTAAGGTAGTGCCCTTGACAAGGCATCAGCCATCACATTTTCAGAACCCTTAATATGATGAATCTCCAGATGATATGGTTGTAAAAACAAACACCATCTCATTAACCGTTGGTTTGGGTTCTGTAGCGAATGCAGAAAAGTTAAAGGATTGTGGTCAGTGTAAACGACTAAAGGCCTACATCCTTGACCTATGTACACCTCAAAGTGCTGCAATGCCCAAATCAATGCCAGTGCTTCTTTCTCTATAGTGGAATAATTCAATTGGTACGAGTTAAACTTGCGAGAGAAAAAGCTAACTGGCCTCTCAATCCCTGAAGCATCTTGCTGCAACAACACAGCACCCGCCCCCAAATTGCTGGCATCCACCTTCAGCTGGACAGGCTTCTCCAACTGTGGAGCTGCAAGCACAGGAGCACAAGTTAACAAAGCTTTCACACCATTAAAGGCTTTCTGACACCGATCTGACCACTGGAATTTAACCTTTGGGCTCATCAGGTCAGTCAAAGGAGCGACAACCGCTGAAAAGTTTTGACAGAACCCCCGATAATAACCCACCATACCAAGAAACCTGGACAGCTCCTTCTTTGTAGTGGGAGAAGGAAGCTTCTCAATGGCCTCCACTTTTGCTGTTACAGGGCGCACAGCACCCTGCCCAACCACTTTACCCAGGTACGTTACCGTAGCTTTTGCAAACTCACACTTGGCTAAGTTTACCGTGAGGTTTGCCCAGGTCAAGCGATCAAACAAAGCCTGAATGTACTGCAAATGTTCTTGCCATGAGTCACTATACACCACTACATCGTCTAAATACACGGCACACCCCTGTAGCCCAGAAACCACTCGGTTCATTAAGCGTTGGAACGTCGCAGGTGCGTTTCTTAAGCCAAATGGCATAACTGTGTATGAATACAATCCAGTAGGTGTAATAAAAGATGCAATTTCTTGAGCCCGGGGTGTCAGAGGAATTTGCCAATAACCTTTGAGGAGATCGAATTTACTGACGAACCGTGCTGATCCCACCTGGTCCACGCAATCCTCCATCCGAGGAAGGGGATAGCTGTCTGGCTTGGTGACAGCATTCACTTTTCGGAAGTCCGTACAGGGTCTGAATGTTCGATCTGGCTTAGCAACTAACAAACATGGTGAGGCCCAACTAGAATATGAGGGTACTGCAATGCCATGCTCCAACATGTACTTGACCTCGGACTCCAACTGCTCACGCTTTTCAAAGGAAGACCTGTAAAAGCGTTGGCGGATAGGCGCAGAATCTCCCACCTCAATATCATGTTTTAACAGATGTGTCTGTGAAGGAACATCTGAGAAAAGATTGTCATATGATCTGATTAAAGTGCAAAGTTCAACCATTCTATCTGCTGACAGGTGGCCATTTAAGGACTCAAGATTACTCAGAACTTCAGAATTTTTCAAACGGCCTTGTGTCATGCAGCCGGTGACATCAAGTTCATCAGCCTTCCCATCCACCTGGATTGGGGGAAAGTCTACTACCCCAAAAGGAACTGCCACCGCCGCCGGTTTGACCACTGCTTCTGTGAACGTACGAGAAAAATAAGGTTTCAAAAGATTAATATGGCAAAGCTGGGTGGACCTTTTCCTATGTGGGGTGGAGATGACATAATTCTGGTCTGACACTTTCCGCACAATAGTATAGGGCCCCACAAACTTGGCCTGAAAGGAGAGGTAACCAAAGGCAACAGAGCTAGTACCTGATCCCCTGGACTAAAGATGCGTATCTCTGTTCGCCTATCATATAGTCGTTTCATTTTTTTTTGTGTCACCTCCAACTTTCCCCTGGCCAGTCTTACCGCCGCAAAAAGACGTCGCTTGAAACCGTTCACGTAATCCAACAGGTTGACTGGAGGGTCAGGTGACTCCCAGTCCTCCTGTAGGACTGCTAGCGGGCCTCGGACATTGTGTCCAAAAACCAGATCATTTGGACTAAACCCTGTACTGGACTGAACAACTTCCCTGGCAGCCAACAGCAACCAAGGTAACCCTTCTTCCCAATCATGATTTAACTCAGTACAGTAAGACCGTAACAAGGACTTTAGAGTTTGATGGAACCTCTCAAGAGCCCCCTGGCTCTGCGGATGATACGCACTAGAGGTTGCATGTTTCACATGAAGTTGTTTCAACACTTCCCCAAACAGCTGTGATGTGAAATTTGTACCCCGGTCTGTTTGTATTACCTTAGGAATGCCGAAAACAGACACAAACTGACTCAACGCCTTCACCACAGATTTTGCTGTAATGTTTCGCAAAGGATAGGCGGCAGGGTATCGGGTGGATTGACACATCACCGTCAGCAGGTACAAACTCCCAGCCTTAGACTTTGGCAAAGGACCTACACAGTCTATCAGCAAACGCTCAAATGGGGAGGACACTGCAGGAATAGGTGACAGCGGAACCAGCTTGATAGTCTGGTTCGGTTTACCTGTTAACTGGCACGTGTGACACGTTTTGATGTACACTGAAATATCCCTTCTTAACATGGGCCAATAAAAATACCGAAGCACTCGTTTGTACGTCTTTTGCACTCCCAGGTGACCTGCAACATCATCATGGGCAGTTTGCAACACACCTGCTCTTAAAGGCCTAGGTATTACAATTTGAAATATTGCCTCACCAGAAAACCCTTCACTTTGAGGCACCCACTTTCTTACCAGCACCCCCTCTTGTAGGAAATACCCATGGGCTGAACTGGACATTTCACTGGATGGGCGAAGCTGAGAGAGAAGCTCTGATAGAGAAGGATCCTCTTGCTGCTGGTTTATCAAGTCACTACGAGAAACAGACAAAGGAACAACAGGCAGCGACACAACATCGTCAGAAATAACTTCAATTTTTTTTCCTTTACCAGTCTGTGCTCGGGTTACTGCACAGGCTGGAAATACCTCTGGGTCAGCAGGTTCCCTCACCACTGGGGCAGAACAAACTACCAGTGAAGGCAGTAGATCAGGCCATACTTTGTTGCCAGCCAAATCATTCCCTAGGATGATCGCCACCCCTGGAACCGGTAAGGATGGCCGGACTCCCATCGACACCTGTCCCTTCACTAAAGCACAAGACAATGAAAAACGATGCAAAGGAGCTGAAAACAGTTGCATACCCATTCCCTTAACCAACACACAACTCCCGGTGTCCGTTTCAGAAGAAAATGGAAGAACAGACTCAACAACAAGGACTCTAAAGCACCCGTGTCCCTCAGTATCCTAACCGGAACTTGTGTGTCACTCCCCAGCAGAGACACATAACCCTCATGTAGATAAGGTGCATAACCCGGATCACATTCTCCTGCATTTAGTTTTGGGTTAGTATGGAATTTTACAGCTGCCACTGCCTTCTCTCTGTAAAACTGGTGGGCACGAACCGCAAGGGCCGCCGGCTTAGGTCCCCGGCTATTTTGGGGAACGTTGTTCTGTGACCTGAGGGCAGGACACTCGTTCTTCCAGTGTCCCTTACCTAGACAATAGTTACAGGTTCCGCTTTGATCCTTCCAGCCATACGAGGACTTTAACCCTGGACTCAAAACGTCGCCACTCATTCTAACCTGACGACCACTAGCTAGACCTTCCCTGTGCCCCCAGTCATACATCTTATGGGTTAAGGAGTATTCATCAGCCAACACTGCAGCCTCTCTTACCTTTCTAACTTGATGCTCATTTAGGTAAGTAGTAACTCGGTCAGGAAGGATATCTTTGAACTGCTCTAATAGAACCAGTTCCTTAAGATCTTCCATTTCATTTACCTCAGAAGCTAAAAGCCAGCGATTAAATTGGGTGGTCAGGCCTCGCACAAGCTCTACATATGTTTGCCCTTCTGACCGTCTCAGTTTCCTGAACTGCTGGCGATACGCCTCCGGCACAAGTTCATAGGCCCTAAGTACTGCAGCCTTAACCTTGAAATAGGTTTGACCATCTGCTACACTTAGTGCAGCGAATGCCTCTTGAGCCTTACCTGTGAGCACACATTGTAAGAGCAACGTCTTCTCTACATCCGACCACTGGCGTGCTTGACTTAACCGCTCAAAAAGACCAAAGAACGTATCCACATCCTTCTCACAAAATATTGGTAGTAACCTTAAATTATAAACTACATCAAAGGTACCTGTGGACACTGCTAGAGAGCCTGAAGACAACTTACCCTCTTTAATCAGCTCTAGTTCAGCCTCACGCAGCCTAGTAGTTACCTTTAATCTTTCAAACTCCCATTCTTGCTCCCTGGCACGTGCTTCACTCTCCTGTTGGTGATGTAGCGACATAAGTTCTTTTTTCTGTTCAAATGTTAGGTCACCAAGGTCAGAAAGGAATAAACTTGTATTTCCCTTTAACCCTGATCTGGAAGCCATTTCCTCCTCAGTAACAACCTCATCTCTGGAACCAACAGAAGGGGGAAACACTGGCAAAACACCAACCTGTCCTAACTGGACCCTTAAAGTGGAGTGCAATACTTCCTTAAGAATAGTTTTAGGAAGTTCTATTTCATAATGCTCTGCAATTTTTAGCAACTGCTCCTTGGTACATTTTCCTAGCCCCTCCACACTTGGACACCGCACAAAATCCTCCATGGTAGCCATGGAAAAACCAAACCCAAATACCCAACTGATGAAAAAAACAGTCCAACCCCAAGTTACTAAGTCACTACCCTCCAGCTCAAGCCCTTCTCATTGACCATAATTTAAACCCTGGTGTAACTTTTTTTATTTTTATTTTATTTTATTTTTTTTAAATTTTTACATCACCTTTGGAATACCTCTCCCCTGACTATCTGCCTAACCAATGCTGACTACCTTCTCTAGACCCTAGTCTTCATGCATTTCATGACAGTTGTTTTAAACACAAAACCAATGACCAGGTAAAGCCCCAGCTATGCTGTTACTCACCAGACGGACATGGACGTGTACCCAAGACAAGAAGTCAAATCATGTTTATGCACAAAAATAACAAACAAAAACAACAAACCAACAGGCCCCCCAGAGAGAGATACTGTTGCTTATTCCTACCAGGAAAGGTAACTCCAAAGGTAAATCCCTAGTAGCCAAACTCCTAATTAGTGCTTGATAATAAATGCAATTAGTACCACAGACGTAAGCTAAAGGTACTACAGTCACCCTGTAAAGTTATCACACCACTTGGAGACCCACAGGCACAACTAACACTATTCCAGGGGAACATTAACCTACTAGAGGATTATAACTTTCTCAGCACCGAAGAGGGTGAGAAACAAACCTGGATCTGGATCTGGACGAGCCCCCACTTGTTACACATTGGCTCACGTTTGTGCAACAAGAAACCAGGAAGGTCACAAAGTTCAGCGGTGGCACTATTTATTTTACAAGGAATGCCACATTCAAGGGAGACATGGTAACCAGTTCGGTGGGTGGGTGAAATAGAAGCCAGAGTCACGAATAAGCCAAGCTGGGATGTCCATGTGGAGGCAGACCTGGCGTAGGAGAGAGAGCGAGATCCCAGTCTGCAGGCCTCTTAAGTATTGGTCAGCCCAGGTGTGCCACATCACTGCTGATCACTAGGGTCTGACTCCGCCCACAGGAGCCTGAAACACAGACACAAGCACCACCACAGCAGGACAACTCCAGGGTTGTCACACTTGTCATTAGAGAGTCCTTCTCCAACAGTATACAGCATAAAACATCATGGGGAAAATAGTTTTCCTTGTAGGAGGTTAAACTACTCTCTCATCCAAAAAGCATCTGTCTGACCTTCTTTTCCTAAAACTAACCATTGATTCCTCTGCTTGGTCTTCAGATCCCCTACCTGGGCTTCTGCTCCAGTGAGGAGCAGGGGGAGACAGGGGTGTGGCAGTTAGTGGACCCTCCCATCCTGCCCCTCACACATGGACCAAACCACACCTTTGACTGGAGGGAGACACTTCTGCAAGAATGATGTCTTCCTGACAAGTTCCCCCCACCCTAGCCCACCCAACCCGCTCATACTGTACTCCTACAGGATGCGGTAACAAGTTCGAACCATTGGAACTTTTCTCTTTTTAGCCTCGTTCACGCAGCTGCTGGTGTCGTAGCTGTGACAGCTGTAGGAGCTTCCTGCCTGAAGATGAGCCCATGGTGAACTGACTGGTTCCACAGTGATTTTAAAAATGTAAATGCCCCAAAATTAAAAAGAAAATGCCAGTGCATGGCTGGGTGTTATATGCACTGTGTGGGAGAGCACTCATGGCAATTCAGTTAAATCATCAGTCTCAGGAAATGTTGTGAAATTAGCATAAACTCTGCCTCTGTGCATGATTAGCTAGACAAAAAGAAATAGATTAAACATGTTTAGAACAATTGAAGTAATCCCATTCAAAGCTAGTGCAGAATATGAAAGTTTGGGTATTTTTTCTTAGTTCTCGGAAGACTCAGGATTTCTATTTTGTTAAGTTTATTTTTGCAGAAATGTTTTCATATTCCACTGAGCCAAATTAGTTTAGTTCCCTAACTGTAAACAACGTTCAAGATAGCTAGCTCTGAACTCAGCACTCTCTGGCTTGGTTTACTTTTCAAAACCATTTGTTTAACATTTGCTGTGTCTGACGTCTCTCTCTTGTTTACTCATTCACTTCAGTGGGACGTAAACAGGTACATGTGTTACACAACTGCAATTTTGCATTGTAGAGGTATTAGCAACAAGCAGTGCTCGTTAGTACAATAGTATTCAGTTGTACATTAGGGATCACTTTAGCTTATTAACATTTAATCTTGTTGAAGCTAGCATATTGGAACGAAATAGATAGATAGATAGATAGATAGATAGATAGATAGATAGATAGATAGATAGATAGATAGATAGATAGATAGAGAGATAGATAGATAGATAGATAGATAGATAGATACTTTATTCATCCCGAAGGAAATTCAAGAAATGTGTGTAATGCCAAATTCGTTCGAACTTGATTTTGAAAAAACTGAAAGCCCTAGTCTCATTAGCATGTCATAATGTAAACATGAAAATGTTGCTTGTTAACATGTATTAATATTAGCACAGCTCGGCTTTTACCTGAGCTCAATTTAAACCTTTTTTCACAGCTTAACAACATAGCTCCACTTATGTCAACCATTTAAAAACAAAGTTGTTTCACTAGTTAGTTATATGCACTACAGCCTCAGGGGGTGCTAGAGTGGGCGCAGAGCTTTAGGGAGTTGAAGATTGTTTGGGACATGCGCGAGCCACTGAAACGTTAGTTGAGAAGAGGGAACTGACTTAACAGCCTTATTTCCACCAACGCTGGACAAAAACTCAATCGGAGGAGTTCACAGTGAGAGGAGAAATCCTTGTTTACTTTCGGTTTCTGAACAGCTCGGAAGGAGGGGCCGACACACCCCCTCTCTCTCTTCCTATTCACCAGTATAAATGTAGCCGAGAGTTTAATTCACCTATAGAGAGGTAATAGTAGAATAAGAACAGGAACAATGTGACTTGAACCAGGACAATATGCCCGTTTACTTTTTCACAACTAGTCAATGGGTCGCTCCTACAACAACTTCCGTCGGTGACCCTTCACAATAAATGTCCCACACAGATATATTGCTTATGATGACCGGAAACACAAATTCACTGACCAACCTTTCACATAAGGCAACTAAATAAAATAGCTTAAATTAATTACTTTTATATAGCCAATTGTTACACTATATAAAATAACTGGATATTGTTCATGATAATACAAAACAACAAAACTAAAATTTCATATTGTGACATCCCTAGAAGGTGGACATTTGTGCAAATATTGTCATATCAAGGGGTGAGAGTAACTAAATGTATAATTTGCATACAGATGATTTGATTTGAGTTTGTGCCTATTTCACGAAATTTAATGAGACTATTGAGTATTAAATATTTCTAAAAAAGTACTGCTTCCCTGCAGATCGCAGTTTCAACACACTGTACATGAGAATACGTGCACATGGGTTGAACCACAGGGCTTCTGACCAGAATGAAAACAGATAATAACATATTAGCTCTGGCTTAATGTGGCCCCTCTATTTTGGTGCCACATGTAGCACATACAGTACTGTGTCCTCTGTATTTAAAACTCAAATATATCAGCACAGCCTGCACTATTGACAATCATACAGTAGCTTCTTGATACTGGTCCAGCAACATTTTGAGTCTGTGTTTGTTTGTGTGTAGTTCAGGGGTTCAGAGTAGCTGTAAATAATACTTTTTTGGAAAAGAAAAAAAGTCTTCCGATTTTATTTCTATTTATTTATAAACATTCTTTCCATATGTTAGAGGAAAAAATGTGAAACAAAATTCTTTTTTGGGGGGGGGGGGGGTCATCACTTTTAACAGCATGCAAGATATTATCTCAGGTGTTGACTGCATTTAAGACAAAGTGTGTATATGCAGCTCTGAAAACTGTTGCATAAACTGAGTGACTGTTGTTGTGAGTAAACTCTTTGAATTAAAGTGATGTCTCCTAATGTACGGACTGCCCACTCATAGCTACAGAGGAATTTGTGAACTCAGTCTGCGGCAAACAGGAAGTGTTGCCTTTGATGATTTTTGATGCACGTCATACATGTAGCGTATCAACAGATCATAAAAGTTGCATGTTTTGAATTTATTACAAGACAGTTCTTTATTAATCTCTCTCTATTCTGGGTCACTTTTTTGGAAAGTTTTAGAGATAATATTTTGTTGCTAAAATATTTGAGTAATGTGTCCACTCTCTGCCACCAGGTGCTTTGGTAGAATTCCTGTTCAGTAAACATGGTCAGCAAGATCTTCACCCGTGGTTGTATCATCTCAGTTCTTCCACAAAAAAGGAACTCCATAGTTTAATTCGGCAGCAACTACAAATCAAAGATATACAAGCCCTGTCCCGCCCCTCTTTCAAACTCATGAAATGTCATGACTTCAAAGGTATGGTTGGTAACTGGTTTCTGAAACACTATCTTATTTGTGGAAATCTTCTTCAATAAATAAAGCCGTTGTCTGTAGCCCTCACAGGACAGTAATAAACAAGATGGCATACCTGTCTGCCACTGAGTGACCTGCCTGCCTGCATGCACCCTGCTCTCACTGCACATGACCGGAGTCTTCAGCAGGGGAGACACACACCGCTTCTAGCAGTTGTCAGTGCACGTTGATGTGTTTTGGGGGCGTAGCTTTGACCAGAGCACCAATGGGAGGGCGTGGGATTTACCGGTTGTAAGGCAAAGGGTAAAAACTCTGTGACACTGCGGTGAATCCTACAAAGCTGTATTCAGGTGTTTTTATCCGAAAATGCTCTTTACAAGTAAAGTATGAATATGTGAAGTATTGGTTTCATACATAGTCTTCGAGAAAGTCAACTTTCTTTGTGGGCTCCATCCTCTGAAGGAAGTTTATCTTCTGAGATCGAACACAGCTACAGTCGAATACTTTTGTCCTGAAAACTCCAAGCATCCGATCTGTTACCTTGAGCCATTTTTTAAACCATTCCCCCTCAGGAGCTCTGCTTTGAAAATTTAAATGATCGCCTTTCAGAAACCTGAGAAAAAATACCACTCAACATTGTTTATTTCTGTAAATAAAGAGGTTGTAAAGTGTAAAGCAACAATATTATGTTCATATCTGTGACATAGAGTAACATATTGTATGAGGTTCCACTGTGTTAAAACCGTCACAAGGTAACACTATACGCTCTGTGTTCAAACACCTACATGTTCTCCACTTTTTACCTTTAAACAAAATAGTTTCAGGCAAAGGTTGTGTCCATGTGTAACATTCTCCTGTTTGGTAAAAATTCTGCCATGGGTACAGGAAGCTCTGCAGGGTGCCATATTGAGGCTGATATCAATCCCAACTGTCTGCACTAATGGAAACATGCAAATTTACGAAATGTACCACTATTCTGAGCATGCTCTTTTTTAGCATTAAAAAAGTCACAATAGTGAAAGTAACAGGTTTGTGAATGCACCCTTAACCGCAGCATAACTTAATTTGTTCCTGACCGACTCTTATCGCTGAAGTGTTTTCAAAATCCTCACCATTTTGGCAATTTTCACTCAGAAAAATCTTCCTTTCAGGAGCCTCATCGTTCAATTCATTCAGGGAAAAAACTCTTCTTGTGTATTTCTCCTGTATTTAGTCAATTTCCATATTGAGGAAACAGAGCGCTCATTACATCTTAACATCTGTTGTTCTCTGAGCAGTGATACTTAATGAAATATACAATGAAATATCAGTTTGCAGATGCTTTGTTGACACAGGGACACATTGACACAGACACTGAGAAGAAATCCACTGCAGCCACACAAGTGAAAGATCTCTCCGCAGTTATTTTATTATTAACATATACATTTCATCACGCAGCAAACTGGAGAGGCACATGTTGTATTACAGAGTTCGCAGAGTGAAGAGTGAACAGAGCCATGAGGAAGAAGCCATGTTGTTCCTATATTCTTTATTTATTGTCAGAACATATCACCAAACATGTACAGGAATTCATTTAAAGTTACTTTCTTTTGAAATCAAAAATAGATTTGTTGGTTTGTTATTTGAAGATGAGGAGCATCCAGAGGCTTCAAGTAAAGTTTGTTTTAAATTGTTCTTCTGTGTGTTTGTGAAGCGCTGAGTAATGAAGAAAGAGGCTGTGCTTTTTAAACAGCTGTAATATTTTCACATGTTCACTACTCTTTGGACAGAAAGACAGCAACACATCATTCTGTGATTTGTGGGGAAAGAGTTGATGTGCAGTTTGGTTTTGTTCTGATGGAGCTTGAAATAAAAGCATAAATGTCTCTCCATAGCAATAACATGGTCCAACAACAGGTGTGCAAAGTCACTATTTAACCATCTATGCCGCCAATACTGTAAAGAACAAAGAAACTCAATAAAATCCTACATCCTTGATTTGCTTTGTGACTGTGTTCAGAAATAATGCTATCATCTTAAATGGAAGGTTTTGGTTCAGATGACCAGTGAAAACCTTTTATTTTAATTTGAAGGGATTGGAAAATTCTAGAAAATGGCCACTCTTGACACTTTTGAGGTCGGACAGGTGAGGGTGGGGGACCGGGCACATCTCATTTCCACTGATAGTTTAACTGCATTGAAACTTCTGGAAACAATGAAAGACATGTGTTCGACCATAAAGACAGATGTCCTGTGCAATGAGACAAAAATGAATGCAACTCAAAGGACAAGGTAATGCGAAGACATTGTTCTTATGTAGGACTTTTTCATGAGAAGGTTCATGTTAAGTATGTGCATTCAAATTAAATAAATATAAACTTTAAGCACTTATTAAATTAAAATAATAGCGAAACCTGTAAACACACTACATTATAGTTCAAATTCTTTATTTTTCGAAGGCACCTAGAGCATGTCAAGACAACAAGTAAAAACAAGAACAAAAAAACAATGACATCAGTGCAATGTCCACGGACAGTTACAGATCTGTGCAGTATACTAACATTATGAAGTAAGAGAAGTGTATATGACTGTAAAAGGATGGTGAACAGGATGACGGCTGTGAAAACTCTGCATTGGAGTGCATTGAGGTAAGTAATACAGACATAGACTATATAGAGTTAAAGTGAATAGGAATATATGTACAGGATCGCTAGCAGCAGATCAATAAATATTGTAGCATATGAATAAATATACATTATATACGGCAGATGTTTAACGTATGAATAAATATAGCAGCGGGTATGTATATATATATAGATGCTAGTTTGACTGGTTTCACTGCTGATATAAGTGAATGAACAAAGTGAGGAGTTGATGAGAGGATTGAAGTGAAAGACAGAAACAGTGTCCTGTCCAGCCCCCTTGCTATCAGCCATTCAGGAGCGTGTATGTAGCGAGACAGAAGTGTTGAGTGGTTTACTGGTGAAAAGGCAACAGACGAAAGAAGAGTGAAAAGTGAAAGAACAACGTGTTGACGGAGGAGTGAAGAGAAGAGAGAGAGAGCAACGTGTTGACGGAGGAGTGAAGAGAAGAGAGAGAGAGAAAAGTGAAAACACTGGACAGCGCCCGTGGTTTCGAACCCGCGAGGATCAGATACCAGTATTCGAACGAGAAAGTTGATGAAGTAACCACTGAGCTAAACCAGTGCGGAGTATCCAGAAGGTTTAAAACTTTATATACCTGAAGTGCAGGTACTTTGTTTTCTCAGGTGAAATCAAGCACGTGGTTTGATCCGGAGGAGCAAGGAGAAGAAAACCACTGATCACACCAGAAAACTGCTTTTATACAGGACTTTAGATAAATGAACACAAAGGTGGCTCCAGCTTTTGTTCTGCAGTGTAGTCTGGCACTATGGAGGACGATACATGACTTATAAATAAATGCATAAATAAATACAGAAATGTATAAATAAATGTCTTAAATATATTTCCACATTTATCTATTTTTGTATTTCTGTGTCCATATGTAAATGAGGTAGGAGGTCCCAACCTCAGTCTCGAGCAGGATTGGTCAACTGAGTATATATACACACACACACACACACACACACACACAGGCCCCGGGGCTACGCCCCCCCCCACCACCACTCACTCCCTCAGAGACACACGCAGTGAGTTCAGAGCTGGTCACCGTGAAGCAGCCGGTCAGTGACTTTGTAGAACAGTGGAAACAGTGAAAACACAGAGTTTCTCTGTTCACAGCTGCTCTGGGATCAGCGCCGCTGCTTCATGATCAGAGCAGAAGCTGCAGCTGGTTTGTACCGAGCTGGAGTTTCTGTTTCCTCCTCCTCTCGGCTCTCACTCTAAGTCAGGGGTGGGGAACGTCCGGCCTCCGGGCCGTATACGGCCCGCGAGGCCATTTCAACTGGCCCGCAATGCAATACAATTTTTATATTTTATATCTTCATATATGCATACATGAATAAAAAAAAAAATCAGGAAAAAAAATATATCGCCCGTCATTAGTTTTCCGAGAGAGAGTCCTATGTCCGAGTCAACGTCAGGGTCAGTGAATACAGCATGTGATGTACGTACCACTGCATTGGGTCGGAGTGACTGACACATGACAAGTACCGACACAAACAAGTGATGCATCATGGCGACTGTCAAGAAAAGGAAGGTGGACGCAGAATGCCGCGTATTTCAGGAAAAATGGACAAATGACTTTTTCTTTGTTGAAGTGAAAGGCAAGCCAGTGTGCCTAGTTTGTGGCGAGGCGCTTGCGGTGATGAAAAAGGCCAATGTCGAGCGCCATTACAGCTCGAAACATGCTAAACTCGACGAGTTGAAAGGACAAATGCGTTTGGATAAAATTAACGCTCTTCGTCGGAGTTTGGGTGCTCAACAAGCAGCTTTCACACGGCCACAGACTGACAGAGAGAATATTACGCGTGCAAGTTTTGTGGTGAGTGAACTGATAGCCACGAAGCTGAAACCTCACGCTGAAGGAGAGTTCGTGAAGGAGTGCCTCGTAGCCGCCGCGGAGCTGCTCGCGCCCGACAAAGTGAAATTATTTCAAAGCGTCAGTTTGTCCCGGAGAACCGTTTCAGAAAGGATTACTGATATGGCGCAAGATATTGAAAAAACACTCAAGAACACTGCAAGAGACTTTGAGTATTTTTTCATCTTTGTTATGTGTTCATAAGGATGGCCCTCTAGGACTTGGAAAAATTGAAATGGCCCTTGAGTGAAAAGGTTCCCCACCCCTGCTCTAAGTAATAAACACTCATCACTAGTTATCAGGACCTGATCAGTACATGAAGTCACTTAGTGTTGGTTTGATTCCAGAGTTTGTGAGGCTGCATTTAAACATCATGAAAAATGACTCGTCAACATGTTGTGCTCAGTACAACACGAGACGTGACGCTCACAGTCAGGACTACTGACACCTAGATCAGCCCAATAAAAAATAACCTTAACTAACCCTAACCCTCTGAACTTGAACTAGTTCATTTCAAGTGTGAACTGGCTCAACACTGCAAACAGCTGCTGGACACAGTCAGCATTGAAAGGCAGAAGTAGTAGGACTGGATCACCACACTCCTGTGACCAATCCTGCATGAGACTGAGGTTAGGACCGCCTTTCTCATTAGCATACGGACAGAGCAATACAGAAATAAATAAATGTGGAAATATATTTAAGACATTTATTTATACATTTCTGTATTTCTGTATTTATTTCTGTATTTATTTATACATTTATTTATTTATACTTAAGTCATGTATCGTCCTCCATATGGGACCTGTCTCACACAATCATGGACTCTATAATAATACGTCATCGTTTATTCGTTTATTAAACCTACTTCATTAACACACACAGAAGTACAGAATTAATAAAAGCAGAATGTAGAAATACATAGAATAGTTTATATATAACTCTCAATTAATCAGCAACATTAATATATTTAGTAAATGATTTAATTGTTCATGCTATATCTATTTAACCAGTTCAGCAGTTAAGCAGTAAAAAGTGAATTAAATACTTTGTTTTAATTGTAGAAATAATTATTTCATGTATTTATGTATATATTGTTAGTAAAATGAAGGTAAATATTTGTTCCGAGTTCAGAATTTTTAGTTTAATAACAATCACATTAGTCTCTAGCGGCTGAAAACATATCTCTCCAGTGTAGACAAGTGATCACATGCAGAGTAAAAGGTGACACATCTCCCGTTTGTCTCCCTCTGCTGGTCTCCAGTTAACAGTTCACCCTGCCCTGTTACAGTGATGGTCCTTCGTGTTTCTGTGAGTTTGGTCTGTGATGACGATGGGGTTTTATTTGGCCCAGAACATGGATTTACCCTCAATATGTCCATCCCAAACATTTCTCGACAGTGAAACGCTCTTGAGAAAAACTTTCCCTTATTACACGTGTACTCTGTTCAATTAGACTATAAGAATTAATGACATTATTTGTTGAAGATCTGGTGCCAAAAAATAAAGAAAATACTTTTTTGTTAAAAAGGAATGAGCCAAAATTCCTTCAAGTCAATAAATACACTGTTCAACTGTTAGTGGAAAATGTTTTTGCTGCTCAAGGGATCGAACCATTTACTAAAAGTAAACGTTCACCAATTTTTTGCTACAAGAACAATAAAGTTTAAACTGTTTGCTCAATAAATATATGAAGTGTGATGTTTTGGGTGTTATTTGTTTGAATGGGTTGTCTCCAATTGCCTCTGAGGTTTCAGCTTCGATCAGCATTGCTTATTAACACTAGATTCTATGATTATGTTGATTTGACAGATGTTGTACAGTGAAAAACATAGAATAAAATCATCTGGTTTTGTTGTTAAACTTTTTTTTTCAGCATCTGGAGACTATTGTTTTCAGCATCTGGAGACTATTGTTTTCAGCACTGGAGACAGATGTTTTCTGCAGCTGGAGACAGATGTTTTCAGCATCTGGAGACAGATGTTTTCAGCAACTGGAGACTATTGTTTTCAGCAGCTGGAGACAGATGTTTTCAGCTGCTGGAGACTGGAGTTTTCAGCTGCTGGAGACAGATGTTTCCAGCATCTGGAGACAGGTGTTTTCAGCATCTGGAGACAGATGTTTTCAGCATCTGGAGACAGATGTTTTCAGAAGCTGGAGACATGTGCTTTCAGCAACTGAAGACAGATGTTTTCAGCAACTGGCGACTGGCGTTTCTTTCATCTGCTGCCTGCAGTCTCTGTTTATAACAGTAAAAGATTCAGTCAGGATAAGTCTAGTTTGTCAGTACTGTTCCCTTTAAGAACCTCATATTCACATAAACACGTATGCACAATAGCTCCCCTCTTGTTCCTCCCAGTCTGGGTCTGTTCCACTGTTCCTTCATTTGAGAAGCAGCAGCGACCAGTGACAATTTTATTGGTACTTCATTCACATTGTACTCAAAATTGTACTGTAAATCACAGGCTGTGTTATAAAGAGCTTACAAGAGAAAAAAAAAACTCCTCCAGATGTCAGACGAACCACATTGACTTGTACAAAAGTGAAAATATAAAATACTTGGGGATGGAGTGAATACATGTGATTGATAAGACAAGAAATATTGAATTCATCTGTGTTGGTCACGAACTCCACAGCCCGTCCCTCATGTTGTTTGTCTGTCTGGAACCAGGAGCCTCCACAGAGACACAGTGAGCACAGGCCACAGCACGGCCGGAGCTTGATGCAGAATTAAGCCTGTGGTGTCAGGACAGGGCTTAATGGCTTCTGAGGAGAAAGACAGAGGGACATTAGACTCAGTATCACTCCACTGCTGCATCACTTTATACAAAACATGAAGCCATACAGTTCTGCCTCTAACACAAAACCAGTGCCAGATGCCTGCACTGAAAAACACCTCACCTTTTTATCATGCTCCGTGTCTGTGTGGGGTTTTTATGTGTACTCTGGCTTCCTCCCACAGTGCAAAGATATGCTGATTGGGGCTAGGTTGAATGGAGACGCTAATTGACTGTAGGTGTGAATGTGAGAGTGAAAGGTTGTTTGTCTCTGTATTTTGGCCCTGTGATAAACTGGCCACCTGTCCAGGTTGATCCCCCCCCTCTAATCCAATGTCTGCTGAGACTGGCTCCAGCCCCCTGCAACCCGCAAACAATAAGTGGTATGGATGGATGGATGGATGGATGGATGGATGGATGGATGGATGGATGGATGGATGGATGGATTAAATTACAGCTGATGAAAGGACGTCTGTCCAACAGCCACAGCTCAGTTCTTCATGTCAGATGAGGAAAATGTAAAAGGAAAGAAAATCTAACTGTTTGACTGAGCAGTTGTTGATTCAACTAAATACTCTTAAGCTAATTAAAACTAATTCTCTCGAGATCAATAGACTTAATTTTAGTTAAGTTTAGTCATATCTTTAAGGTGACTTTGAGGGCGACTTAGAGTTTTAAGTTGAACCACATTTAAACCGTGAGAGAAATGGACAGGAAAGTGAAAAAGCTTAGTCTCTTTGAGTTATGAAACACTGATAAATGATTATTTGGACTCTTACCAACATTTTGCTGTCTTTGATCCACTGTAGAAGAAAAACTTTAATTTTAGTTTTTTAGTCGTAATTTCTTTGAATAACTTCTTCTTCACCCATTCCTCTAGTGGAGCTCTGTGTTTGTGTATGAATTTAAAAGATCAGACTGTTGCTTCTTAAAAGTATAGTTCACAGAAAAATTCAAATTCACTCATGATCTACTCACCACTATACGGATGGAGGTGTGGTTTGAGTCCACAAAACACAGCCTAAATTTTTGCTACCAGAAGTAGCGATGCTAGGGGACATCAGTATATTTAGGCTTAAAAAACGTTGTAAATTGAGTTGAATTGGAGAAGTATGGAGGCATTTTATGTTTTTTTCTGTTGTTTTTCTACGTTTGAAGAAGTGGTCACCATCTACTTCAATTGTATTGGATTTGGCTGCAACACTGTTTTCCCCTGAGACTCCAAAAGTGTTTGGTGGACTTAAAATCTTCACTCAACCCTCCATCGGCATAGTGGTGAGTAGTTAATGAGTGAATTTTCATTTTTCTGCAAACTATACATTTAAGAAGCAACAGTCTGGTCTTTTAAATTCATACACAAACTCAGAGCTCCACTAGAGGAACGGGTGAAGAAGAAGTTATTCAAAGAAATTATAACTACTCATAACTATTATAAGTACTCACAACTATTATAACTTTTTGAACTATCCCTTTAGATGTGTCATTATTGTGAGCATGTTACCATGACAAGGCGCAGTTTGTATAAATAAATGTAAACATTAAATGTATTTCATGGATAAAAACATTGGCAAACCACCAGAGAATGTAACGTCATCATGTTGTATTGTTGCATAAGCTGCATCGTATCCTGAATATCAAAGTTACTTTACTGTACATTTCTGCTTTTAAAGTACAAACATCTTCTGAAGCCCATTAGAAAGTTGCTTGCTGTTTTTTGTTAAGTTTTCAACCTCAGCAGTTTTTTAGTGGATACCTCTACGGTGGCCCTAAGAGCTCAGTGCACTGCATGCACAAATGAAAACAGACACGACACATGCAAATGGAGAAAGAAATTGACAACACATGTCCGGCTGCAAATACTCACAACCAGAGAAGTATTTGGTTGTGTTGTGAGTGATTTGCCGCACGTTTTCTATGTGCCGTGCATTAGTTGTCAAATTGATGATGTCTATTTGCATGTGTGGTTTACATTAGTCTCACCTGGTGGAAATATTGTGGTGCAAATATACTGCTTCTGCAAATATCTGTAATATAGCACATAATCTCAGTATAAACACGCCATCTCAGTAAACACGCCATGTGATGATACTGATCGATTTTTATCATTAATCCAAACTACAAATTAATTTATAAAACTCAATGTGGAACTCAAATAAGCTTCTGAGCCCATGCTCACTCTTTTTTGATGGTGTATTGATTCACAATTCATAGATTACTGATAAACTGGTTCCATAGCAGGTCTGTATTAACCTGCTAGGGAACCCAGGGTTAAAATTAAGCTGCTGGACACAAATACAGTGTGAACGCTCAGCAAGACATTTACTGTATGAAATATAAAGACAGAAAATACTAACCTTTCCTTTTAGTAATGCTGTAGTCTATGGTGATCTGCTTCTCTTCAGCCCTGCTTTTTCTTGTCAGGGTGCAGTTGTAGGTCGTGGTTTTGTTGGTGTACAGCGGACCCTGGTTGGGGGGAAAGAACTCGCATTTGTTGTCAAACCGACCTGTGGCGATCACGACCCCGCTCGATATCTTGTACTTACACTCGAAGGATGGAGAGCCCGGACAGGATGAATAATAGCAGTTCAACCTACAATGGATCAAAACCTTATGGTTAATTATCTTGGAAGTTTCACTTAATTTAAATGTAAAGTAAATACATTTGAAATGTGATGATGTTGAGACGTCTGTGTGGACCTGAGGGTTCTATTCATGGTGATGCAAGCGGTGAAAATGCCGAAATCCCCTTGTTTCAGGGCAGATGAACCTGAAATCAGATGGCACACTGTTTCTATAAACCACAACCTAATGTATCCAGAAGATTCAAGATTCACCTTAACCCGAAACACATAATGAATGTTGAACTGACGTACCATGTGATCATGTGATTTGATGAGATTAAAGACAATTTAATAAACACAGTTGTGACATGATGAAAAACAGACGTGTTTCATCGTATTCCCTGTCTTACACTCATCATTTGAGGAAAGTGGTGTTGCTCTGATAATGAACTGCTCTGTGTTACTGTGTGTGTGAAACCACACCACTCACAACACACAACTGATATTTGTCGCCAATCAAAAACCACACCCACACTAACTGATCCAGTTTTTAGCTCTCAGTTGTTGGAATGATGTCATGTTCCGGGAAAATCAAATCACAATGTCGACCATATTCGATTCAGTCATTCACAAAGCAACAACAGGAGAGTCAAAGATGGCCATGGACCTGCAGTGATATAATCCAATCTCTGGAATCTGATTAAGGCAGGTTCTGCTGATTGATAAGATCGTTACAGAAGCAGCATGAACCAATACAACGCTGGTAGTATCCTCCTGAGTCAGAAAGCTAGAAACTCAACCGCCCTCTGCTGCTCATATCCACTGTTACATCACACATTATACATGATGATATGTTCAAATAAATCATTCTTAATTGTGATTCTATATTATTTGAAGCGTGCTTACCCATCAAGGAGAAGAGGAACAGCGCCAGTGAGATGTACATTGTCTGGATCCTTCAGAGACATTTGACCGAAAACAGAACAAGGTACATTCACAGAGAAAAACATCATGATGACGCATTTATGAACATATCCACTCTGGACGCTGTGGAAGTGAAATCTTATAAAGAATAAAATGCACAAGGTCAGGTCAATCTATAGCAATAATTCCACCATCCAGACAGTTCAACCTTCTCTGTCTAACAGCAAAAAGAACAGTTTTAGATTAACACACTAAAAAAACACTCAACTTTAAGTAACTCATTCTCTTGCTGTCATGCTAAATTTAAAATGGAACTTACACTTGTTGTGCCCAAGCACGTCTCCTGTATTGCTTCAACTGAACATGGTGTTTGTTCAAATGAAAGTGAAAATTTAATTGATTTCAGTGCCTTACCGTTGATCTGCTTTTTGTGTTTTTCTCCTCGGTGAATCCTCTGAGGACAGAATCATTGATTCAGTGTGATGGGGCTGGGCAGGGCATTATGAGGGAGGCAGCTGGGTGGGAGGGTTGGGTGGAAGACAGCCTTAAAGTGCCACTGTACTCTACTGTTGTTTATTTGGCTGACTGTCGACGTAGACGCACAACTTTCCTTTTACTTAATTTTAAGTAACAAATTTCACTCAAACATTGTTCAGTTGCAGTGGTTTGTGTGTCATGCATTAAAGGACCAGTGTGTAAGATTTAGGTGAAAGGGATCTATTGACAGAAATTTAATATAAAATAATCCTAGTGATGTTTTCACGAGTGTGTTTCATCTAAATCATACAAATTGTTGTTTTATTTACCCTAGAATGAGCCCTTTATATTGAAGTACTGTATATTTACATCAGGGGGGGGGGGGGGGTCCTCTCTATGGAGGCCGCCATGTTTCTTGTAGTAGCCCCTGGACACACTAAACACCTTTAGAGTTTTTATGAAAACTGAAGCTTACCACAGCTTCTCTTTCATGTTTGAAAGGGGAGGGGGAGGTGAGGGGTGTTCAGCTGCAACATGACACTTCACCACTTTCTGTCAATAAATTCTACACACTGCAACTTTAAGTATCAATAAGAAAAAGGAAAAAAACGTAATTTACTGACGATTATTTGTGTCATCAAAATGTGTTCAGCCATCACTGAGCCGACAACACGCTACAGACTTGACATGGACACGTGCACAACAAAAGTACATAGCAAAAGAACAGATACACCTCCATGATGTCAAACTGTCAAAACCAACAAATTAGAACATAATCCTACACGTTACACAAATATAACTTGTGTGTTTAATATGTCTTTAACATATACAATGTAAACCACGTTCCTTCGCTGTTTGTAGGCATTACACAAACTGAGCTAAATGAAACACTTTGAGACATGCACTTCACTATAATCTTTGGACATTCTGCAGAGCGACTGTATGTGAGAATGCAAATCCGAGTGAGAGTCCCCCAGTAAAAAGTCAGCAGAATGTCCGAATGAGGGGATGTGAGAGCAGAGCAGGAGATCCTCCAGACGATTCATCGTGAGCTAGTGGGTGTGTTGATGACGTTTCGAACACACGACAGACGCAAAACTCAAGAAAACAAATATGTTGATGTGACATACACAAGACGTCGATGAGGATATCAGGAGATCTTTTGGTATAGAGGCCGATGCCGGTCATTATGTGCTGTAAACAAATCTCCACAGTGGAATTAATGCGTTATGTCCTCCTGTCTCTGCCTGCTGCACCACCGCTCATCTGAATCCTGTTGTTGTGAACTTTTCTGAGCAGAGAATCTCCTTCGTGTCTGAAAAACAAACTCTGGAAAGTCCAGGCCCAATTGTTATGTCTCAAAACGGCCCCTTTCAGGAGATTAACTGGAGTTCAGTGTATTTCTGTGATAGAGAGTCCGCATCGTATTGCATATTTAAATGTGTGTTATCTATGAGAACCGTCAATGTCATTATTTTTCATATTTTACAGTGACTACTACATTTTTTGCTCCATGTTTTTTAGATTTTATGTATTATGGCATTATCATTGTGATATTTTTATGCCACCGTGCTGGCAAAAGTTATGGCTACATTTTTTGGGTTGCCTGTCCATACGTTCCATTCTTATGAACACGATATCTCAGGAACGCCTTGATGGTTCCCCCATATATCTATCAACCGCCTAAAACACAGCAGCTGGGGTTCTCACAAGAAGTTGAAAATAGGATCACACCACACCCAATCCCCCCCTTATTGCACTGGTTTCCCCAATGAAATGTTATGACTTGTTTTTCAAATCACTGAATGGCCTCGCACCAATGTACTTAGCAGACCTTCTCCCCTCTTACACTCCTTCTTGTGACCTCAGTTCCTCTTACCAGCTGTTACTCTCAGTACTCAGGAAAAGACTCGAGACAGAGTGATGTTAATTCACTGTTAAGGCTCCACTATGGAACAACCTCCCTCTGTCGATCAGACAATCAGATGATTAGGCTGATAAGCCTTTTATATGTGAAAGTCATACATATTTAATGTTTGGAATTTGCTTATGAGCTACACAAAAAGATTCCCTCTGTTGATTGTGGGACTGTGTAGTAACTAGTTTCCTAGATCCAGCAATCTTATCCACTTCAATTTGACAAGTGAGCCTTTGGTCTGTTTTAACAACGTTTACGCAGCAATCATCTTGTCATCCTTTGCTCGTGCAAACACGTGTTTTTTACCCAACACTGGAAATGGAATTAAATTTGTAAGTCATTAGTGCATTAGGACTAATGGATATTGGTTCGATTATGTTTTCATTTCCTGGAACCCCTCAGAGAGAATTATAAAACAACTACAACTTGGAAAGTGGAAATTGATGCCAGATTGTACAAATATCTACACAACGTCATAAAATCAAATGATCAGAAACTGTACCTGCTCAAACAATAAATACAAGAACAAACAAACAAAAACAAAATGTGGGATGTGGAGATGTTTTGACAGTCATGTATCAAACAAATGGAAAGATATGACTCTAACAATGATTTATTTCTGTTTGTGTTTTTTCACCTGATGCACCATTCACAGAGATTATATTCCTGTTTGTTACATTACTGTCACTAGTGCAGAGCCCGTTCTGTTTGGAATGGTCTCTTCTCTTGTCCTGTGTTAAAGCTCTGGAGCTACTTCAGAATGATTCCTTGTCATTAGTGAGTCCTCCTCAAACAGTTCTACAATATACTGTCACTTTTGATTGTTTTTCAATATATGCTCAATATAAAGCATTTCAGCACGTTCTGCATTCACTGTGAAGACAAAAAAACAGGAAGTGATTATATAAATGTTTTTGCCATGACGGAGATCCTGTGAATGTCTGTCAGTCCAATGCTACCACTGCTTTGTCTGAGGACGTAGTAGAAGACACGTTCAGCTCTGTCCGCAGACTGAAGACGCACTGTCCCGTCCCCACTGACTGTTACAGATACCTAAATCACATTTTATTAATATCGAACGCATGTCAGGTCCAAATCGCACCACGTAAGACACTGCACCTTCCTGGGCCACTAACATCCAGAGACGAACCATTCGTTTTTCAGCATTCTTTATTTCTTTTATAAATCAGGAACAAACATACATTTAACCAACTCACCTTATAGGATCCAGCAGTTTCTGCCGGTGTGACAGCTCTCTGAGCCATCTCCATGCCCGCACTCCTATTACTCAGAACTGATGACGCCTCTTGGATGGGAAATTGTCTTCAGTAAAAACAAACAAGGCCAGCTCCAAAACTCCTGAAACTATAATAATCTCCTCCTGTCCACAGTTTACCATCTTCTAATGGATAATTCCTGCAGTATAATGCCCATGTCCTAAGTCACTCCCACAAATAGACTGATTTCCTGTAATTACTCACAGAAAGAAATCCCCCAAAACATATAGTTTGAAATTAAAAGGTTATTTCCAGGGAATTTATCAGGACATAATAAACACTCAAATGAAAGGATTATTACTTATTGATGGATTCATAAGCCTTTATTTGGTTCAAGTGGGACATTGAATGCCAGAGACACTTGACTTAACTAGTGATGTTTTCTCTTTTTGTATTTTAGAGACATTCCTAAAGTTAGACGTGAATCTAACTCGAAAACTCTAATATTTACACGTAAAGAACAATATTTATTATTAATATACGCTTCAAAGTGTAAACCATTAACTTCTCTCTCTGGACCCTAAGAATGGAAAAAGACAAAGGGGAAAATAATGGACGGAAACGGATTATCACTTTCAGGAAACACAATTAAAAATGAATATTCCTGCTTTTATGTTTTAGTACAAAAAGTAAAATCATGACTTTATCCTGGTCTTCCTGTTCCGTTGTTAACTTATGTTCACTGCTAAATATAAAAAAATATAAAGTGGTTAAAGCAGGAAAGTTGTTTAGGAGCCAGCAGCAAAATGTTTATCCTCCATATGTGCAGCCAACAAGTCTGCAGAGATGATGGGATGCAGTCATGTCGACATGGAGCAGAATCTCAGAGGAAACTTTCCAACACGTTGTTGAATCAATGACATGAAGACATGAGGCTGTTTGAGAGCAAAGGGAGGAACGGGCATGAGCAGGACGTGACCACAGCAGCAGCTCCAAAGCTCTGTGTCACAGGGGTGAACAAACTGTGCTCACCTGATGACAGGTATTCACAAAGGTGAGGAGGTTGCGATCACCTGCCCTGCAATAGCCCTTGTTGTTTTTGACCTACCTCAACAATACGTAGTGTATGCTTCTCTAGAGGGTTTCTATTTTTCCAACTGAATAAACGTTGACCAAAGTGCTGTGCAGCTAAAACAGGGAAGATACATTTTATTAAATTAAACAATAAAGTAGAAACTAAATAGTAAAATAAAAAAAATCACATAAATACAAGTTTCAACCTGTTTTAAAAGCCAGAGACTATGGTGAGGTCCTCATGTGGAGGAGAAACAACCGAAAGGGTCTGATCTCCTTCTCACTCAGTGATATTGTGGGTGAGTGTAAATTTAAAAGATCAGCAGACGCTAAGCTGCTCATATTAAAGCAGTTTCACGGTTTGTGTTCAACATCAACATGTTACAAGTCTCTCAGGGTCGAAGGTAAACCAGAGGTGCAGCAGATAATCTCAAAGAAAAACTCCACTCCAATAGGCATTACACAACGTGTTTGGTTTAGTTTTTGCTTTTACTCAAAATAGGCTGCGCTTGTGCTCTCTCTCTTTTGCAATAATTAACTTCATGTTTGAACAGAAGAAACTATATGCAACAGAA
>CM031674.1:0-42500 GCA_006182925.3 Reinhardtius hippoglossoides
TTTGACCTCTAGCACATGACATTTGACCTCTAGCACCTGACCTTTGACCTCTAGCACCTGACCTTTGACCTCTAGTACATGACCTTTGACCTCTAGTACGTGACCTTTGACCTCTCGTACATGACCTTTGACCTCTAGTACATGACCTTTGACCTCATCTAGTACATGACCGTTGACCTCATCTAGTACATGACCTTTGACCTCATCTAGCACATGACCTTTGACCTCTAGCACATGACCTTTGACCTCTAGCACATTACCTTTGACCTCATCTAGTACATGACCTTTGACCTCTAGCACATGACATTTGACCTCTAGCACATGACCTTTGACCTCTAGCACATGACCTTTGACCTCTAGCACATGACCTTTGACCTCTAGCACATGACCTTTGACCTCTAGCACATGACCTTTGACCTCTAGTACATGACCTTTGACCTCTAGCACATGACCTTTGCCCTCTAGTACGTGACCTTTGACCTCTCGTACATGACCTTTGACCTCTAGTACATGACCTTTGACCTCATCTAGCACATGACCTTTGACCTCTAGCACATGACCTTTGACCTCTAGCACATGACCTTTGACCTCATCTAGTACATGACCTTTGACCTCTAGCACATGACCTTTGACCTCTAGCACATGACCTTTGACCTCTAGCACATGACCTTTGACCTCTAGTACATGACCTTTGACCTCTAGCACATGACCTTTGACCTCTAGCACATGACCTTTGACCTCTAGCACATGACCTTTGACCTCTAGTACATGACCTTTGACCTCATCTAGTACATGACCTTTGACCTCATCCAGTACATGACCTTTGACCTCATCCAGTACATGACCTTTGACCTCATCCAGTACATGACCTTTGACCTCATCCAGTACATGACCTTTGACCTCATCTAGTACATGACCTTTGACCTCATCCAGTACATGACCTTTGACCTCATCTAGTACATGACCTTTGAACTCTGTCAGCGGAGGTTTGACCCTAAACGAGAACTTCCTAGTGGATTTTGGTAAAGAACCCGGCGGTCCGGTTCTCGCCCACGAGCTGAGGTATCCAGGAGGAGACTGCACGTCCGACATCTGGGTGTGACAGCATCACATCTGTGTGACGTCTGCATCATTGAGATGATTCCTCTTTCTTCTTTTCGTTTCTCTGAACAGAAACATAGGCTCTTAGTTTTCTCTGAATAGAACTATCATGTCGATCAAGAGTATCTCCTGCAGCGCCTCCTGCTGCTCACACTGTAAACTCATGGTGTTTAAATAAAGTTCAGTGTCTCACATCTGTTTCCTCTTTTCACATGTGTCTGATAAAACACTGAACTGTCTGTATGTCTTTACTATAAATATATATTCACTTCATCCAACTCAAATCTTTCAAATCCCAGCCAATTCCAGTCACTACTGGTGTTCCCCAGGGTTCCGTCCTGGGGCTCCTTCTGTTTATCATCAAGGCAAGATGGCGGAGGGTGTGGATCACAGTCTGGCAGGTGCAGTTGTTCCACCTTTCCAGAAAAACCCTACTTGGCCAGATCTGCGCCTAATTAAAACCAAACTAATTCTATCATAATGGTCTTCTCGGAGGAGGAGACGTTGTGAAACGATATATGGAGTTTTAATAATAGATGATGATTGATGTCTTACCCATGTGGAGCAGCTGGGTTGCAGCCTCAACGTGCTCTGTACACCAATCTGAGAGTCCGGCAAAGTCTGCTGGTTTTCAACTCATGGACTCCTCCTTGCTCCGTTGTGCCAGTCCGGGCACCAGCGCCACCTGTGGGTGTGGAAGGGGGAGAGGAGAGGAGATGGTGTCAAGGGTGTGGATCGAAACATTGGAGTTACTATGGACTGTGTTGAGTGATATGGTCTGTAGTTCTAAACTGTTGTTGTGTGCGTCTGTTACCTGGTGGATCTGTGCTTCTGTGGTTCGGGGGGTCTTTCTGTCAGGTTATGATTCAGTGCTAGTGGTGGGTAAGTCAGGGGTGATGGGGTTGGTGGTCGGTTTGGGTAAAATGGTCCGTTTGTTAAATGTTGGCAGGATGGGTGAGAGTTGGGGGTTTGGTCTAATTCCCTCCGTCCCCTGGGTGACTGGTTTGGGTCCCCAGGAGACTCTTTTAACTCTTGCTGGGAGAGGGGTGGGGGTGAAGAAGTCCTGTTGTGGGGGTGCCCTCTGTGGCTGCAGAGGGCCCTTGTTGTACATAGGGTGGGTGGGGAGTGCGTGAGGTGTCGTCTGTTGTTGTCTTAGTCTGGGGGGGTGGGTACGTCGTTGGGGTAGTGGTTGTAGTATAGGGATAGTCGGCCTTATCGGGGGTTGTGTCGGGGTGGGGAGAAGGGGTGTCCGGTGATGTTTTGTTGGATGCTGTTGTGGTGTGGGTGGTACCTTGTGTGACCTTAGTAGGCCTTAGTAGGGTTAGGGTTGAGGGTGGGGTTAGGGTGATTGGTGGGGGGCGGGAGTGACTCCGAGGTAGAGACCGGGGGTTAGGGTTAGGGGTTAGGGTTAGGTTAGGGTTAGGGGTTAGGGTTAGGAGTTAGGGTTTAGGGTTAGGGGTAGGGGTTAGGGATGAAAGCACATTGGAGAAGGAGATATTCTTGAATAACTTTTTTTGTGAAGTTGGTAGAATATCTTGACCCCCAATGGGCTATTATCCATAATCCTAAAGGGCACCCTAATTTCACCCCAGAAACCCCCAATCCCACTTACTCAACCACCATGCCAACCAAGGGCTCTGGCATAGCCCTTATACCAGCTCTAGACCAAATAACATAACCCAAAACACCAACGGGTGTGTACTTACCCCCTGCACAGCACAGACTATTTGTTAACACCGCAAGGTAGCCCTAGTCTGGCCAGTCAGTGTTGTAGCATTTGGCACAGCCTTCTGGAAAGAGGCTACAAACTCATGGAGAAAATATACCGTACCCCCAGGGATAGGAGCGGTCAGGGCCAGCCGTGATGTACACTGCTTCAGGACACTCCCAGGGTGTCCCACCCCCCAGATCAACAAGGACCAGCACAGACTAAGTGTTGTCTACCAAGCTAACCCAAGGGTAAGAAAAACCAAGGCCATTCATGATGTACACTGCCTCCCTGGTCCCCCAGGACACATGCCAGGGTGCCGCCCCCCCCCCCAGAATCAACCTGGACCAGCCCTGACAAGCATTGCCTTCCTGGTCATCCTGATGTTTGACTCTGCCTCCTCTTAATGTACCTCACTGTCATGAGGGAAGAGGTGACTTTTTTAAAAATTATTTATCATTTAATATTCGGTTCTTTTTTCATTTTTTAAGGTGTTGACCTCAAATAAGTGAAAGGATTTTTTTTTGAATGCATAATTTACTTTTTAAATCTTTTATCTTGTTTTGAGGGGAGAATCAGATCTGGGTTTGTTATGGCTACAGCCGGGAACAGAACCTGATGATTCCATTCTGTGGCTTTCAGCTTTGAACATTGTCCCATCTTCTCATCACTTTCATATCCTTTATTTTATTAGATCAAAGGCGACAAACTCATACAATTAATGAAGCTAAAAACACAGGAAGTATTCAATCAAGGGCTGGTCAATATGAATATGTATTTAAAAACTAAGACAAATGGACTCATATTTAACAAATAACTGCATATTATATTTTTAAACTATACATTTCTTCTTAGAGTCCCTTGTTTGGCAGATCTTGTGGTGTCAATTTATGTGAATCAAGCACAAAGTCAAACACTTATTTCTTTATTTTACTTCAGCATCTGCAGATGGAGTCACACTTACAGATGAGCAAAGAACAGACGTGAGGTTTGTGTTCTTAGAACCCACAGGCCCCTCCCATTGGGTCATGTAAAGGTATATATTAGTCTCCTGGTGTCTTATCAGTGTTGGAGACATCCTGCCTTCACGTCACTGTGGACGACCCTTGGAGTGAGATCCCAACCATATAAACCTAATGTTGACCCTTTAGATAAACATCTGGTCAATTTTCCACAGCCATGTGCTCATGCAATATCACATAAACAAATGACACAGTTCCATTACAATCTGTTATGAGGTGTCCTTCTTGTTCATTCTATTCGGGAATCTTCTCCAGTCCTGATTGTGCTGAGTCCTCTTGAACAAGTTCCTTAGTCCCTGTTTCCAGAAGTGTTGGACCAGGTGGGTGTTGGCTCTGTAGTCATTTATAATGTTGACCAAAGTGACCCTTTCATTCGGCCTTAAACAACAGAAAACAAGGAAACCCCCTCCTACTCACAAAGGATCTACATTTTATACTAATAGCAGCCACCATTATCTCTAGAGATCTTTATTCCTATAATTAACTGCTCTGATCGACTACCAGAGGATTAAGAACAACAAGTCCCTCAACTTCATAATCAAGGAAACAGGCCGTCAAATCCCCCACCTGGAAAGGAATTATTTCTGCACAGACTGGGACCAGGTACATTGGACACCCAGATCGGGCCAGAAAATATGGCAAACATGCAAGGCTTTTTTAGGGTAAATCCACCCAGGAGGGGGACTGAACCATTAGATAAGGAGGTCATTAACCTATCAACCCACTATGACTTAATGCCAAACCAAAAATAACTGTTAAAGAAAGGATTATCATTCGTACCTTCTTGGAACCAAGCAAATAGTAATAGACTCCATACTCATCAACCTTACAGAATAACATAGACGACTGAAACTGAGCGCCTACTTTGGACCAACCCCAAATCCAAGATCATTTCTCCCTAATCCCTGTGGGAAACAGCATCAGACAAATTACCACCCAAACAACTCACCCTAATCAAATTCGACCAGTCAAATCCCTGAAACAAGAATAGGACTCAACAAAGCTCACACCAGAAGAGGAACAAGCTCTAAAAGATGGAGTGGACAACAAAAGCATCGTGATCAAACTGGAAGACAAAGGCAGTGCCACAGTCATGGACCGGAGCAAATATGTTCATGAAGCCCTACGCCAACTGCAAGTTACAACTTACTACATAACCTTAGAACAACCTATGTATTTAGAAACCGCCAAAATGATCGCCTAGATGTTGGACATCCTGCTAACCATAAAAACACTGAACAATAAGCAGATCTCCTACCTAAAAGAGGAAGGCCCTCAAACACCAAGGTACCATCAGACACCCTATTGTCTGTGATTGCAAAAGTGAAAGTTATGGCATCACCGAAAACATTGACTCCTTCCTAACCCTATTGTCAACAAAATACTCTAGCTACCTTAAAAATACACAGGACTTCATCCAACATATATGGGACATGCAGCTACAGGAACCCTGTATGTTGTTCACAGCAGACGTCAACAGTCTCTACACAAACATCGACAAACCGTTAGGCAATGCAGCCATCCATAAATGGATGGAAAGGGAAATTATGCATATTCTATATTTAAGTCGAACCAGAAATGACTTCCACTTTAATGGACCTTAGTACCTTCAAGTAAAAGGCACAACGATGGGCAAACTATTTGCCCAGCATATGCAAACGTATACATGGCAGATTGGGAGTAGACTGTCTTCCAGATACAAAAACTAAATCCCAATACTACTTTAGGTATCTGGATGATATCTGGGGGATCTGGACCTACTCCAAAGAAGACTTCCAAACCTTTGTAAACACCCTTAATAACCACCACAACTTCATCAAGGTGGAACCCTAACCCAGTAGGCCCCTTTCATGTGCACATGCTCAGATCTTAATGAGTTAACTTAACAAGTTTAAACCAGCATCATGTGACCACGGAGCCTGACTGTGGGTTGTCAGGTTAAGACTGGAGCAGGAGATCACTGAGCTGAAGAGGAAAGACCATGAACTGAAGCAGCTCTCAGACACAGAGGATCACAACCAGTTTCTACACAACTACCCCTCACTGCCACCACTCAGTGAATCTACACACTCATCCAGCTTCAGGATCCGTCCTCTGAGGTACTTTGAGGACGTGACAGCAGCTGTGTCACAGGTCAGAGGTCGACTACAGGACATTCTGAGTGAGACAGAGACACAGATTTTACAGATTGTGTCTCAAGTGGATGTTTTACTGCCACAACCAGAGCCAGAGACCAGAGCTGACTTCTTAAAATATTCACAGGAAATCACACTGGATCCAAACACAGCAAACAAACGTCTGTTATTATCTGAGGGAAACAGAAAAGTAACACGTATGAGTGAAGATCAGTCTTATTCTAATCACCCAGACAGATTCACTGTTTGGGTTCAGGTCCTGAGTAGAGAGAGTCTGACTGGACGTTGTTACTGGGAGGTGGAGCTGGGGGTGGAGTTGGGAGGAGGAGGTGGTGTAGCAGTCATATACAAGAATATCAGAAGAGCAGGAAACTCATATAAATGTGGATTTGGATTCAATGATAAATCTTGGTCATTATATTGTTATAGAAACAGATATAACTTTTATTACAACAACATCAAGACTCCAGTGTCAGGTCCTGTGTCCTCCAGAGTAGGAGTGTACCTGGATCCCAGTGCAGGTCCTCTGTCCTCCAGAGTAGGAGTGGACCTGGATCCCAGTGCAGGTCCTCTGTCCTCCAGAGTAGGAGTGTACCTGGATCACAGTGCAGGTGTTCTGTCCTTCTACAGCGTCTCTGGCACCATGACTCTCCTCCACAGAGTCCAGACCACATTCACTCAGCCTCTCTATGCTGGAGTTATGGTTTATTATGGATCCACAGCTGAGTTGTGTAAACTCAAATAGACTCGAGTCATTAAAAGCAGTGATTTAGATTCTGTGTTTAAATCTTTAACTTCTTTTGTTTCCATGTTTGTTGATCAAAGTTCGTCGTGGTGACGTTTCTGCTCCACAGAGATCAGCTGTCAATCAAACACTGACCTTCCTTTATCACACATGTTCAGTTCTCACTTTGTAAAGACAGAAATCTATAATTACACTGACATGAATGTGTTTGAAAGAACTCATGTTGCTGTTGTTTTCTAAATCAATGTAGAAATAAGGTTCTGTGATGTTTTATAAATTGTATTGATCCTGATATATACGTATATAATTTTGTATTTCTTCAACAAATAAAAATCATATCAAATGTGTGACGAAGCTGAAGTTTGAAATACATAACACAGTTGTTAAATCCAATCTTTCTACTTGTTCTACTCAAGTAAAGTAGAGACACATGACACATGTATTGAAGTACAGCAGCAAAGTAAATGTACTTTGTAAAATCCCACACAAAATACTGGTCCACCCGCCCCCCCCCTCGTGGAGCACCAGTCTCTCTCCCTCTCTCAGCCGTTTGACCTTTGTTTTCCACAGTTCATGTTTCAGCTCCAACCAAAAGTCCCTCAGATCAACAGCACGACACAAACACTCCGGAGCTGTAGGGGGCGGTGTTGCACATGAAGCGCCGCTCGACCGCTGCCGAAGAAGCGACTCGCCCTCTCGTGTGTCGTCGGTGCTGCAGCGGAGGAGAGTTTGGGGTTCGCTCACCGGACACACTTCCGTCGGTGCTGCCTTGCTCCCCCCCTCCTCCAGCCCTGCGTCTCCGTCGTTCTGACTGACAGTGGGGACAAGAGCAGCCAACTGGAAAATACTGAGGAGGTGTAAACGGTTCCGGGCTTTGTAGACAACTGGCAAACTCTCTGGAGGAAACCTGGTCTTGTTGGGAGAGACGCGTTCCTCCCACTTGGGATGGAGCAGCTCTCTTATCTAGGAATATGACCCAGTGTATAAAATGACGACCCAGAGGTGGGACCAGGACGCAGAGCTGCAGTGCTACACACTTCTCTGACCCACAACCCCATAGAGACTGTGTCTGTCCACCGTTCCATTACATTATTTAAATCAAACAATAACAGAGGGAGAATTCCACACAAAAATCTAATACAAAATAGACAAATACAAATATTTTTGATTTAATAATAATATTTATTATTACTATAATAATAATAATAGTGGGCCCGAGCACATGCTTTGGTGAGAATTTGAGGGTTTTCATTTGTTGTTGAATCCTTTGATGCTGATGATGCAGGAGTGGAGTTGTTTGTTGACGGCTCAGCATCAAAGGATTCAAGGTCCATGTCCGAGACACAGAACCTCGTGTGTTGATGGCGTGTAATCAAACCTTGACGCCACGCGGTCACACTGTGTGATGAAAAATCGATCTTTGAGGTAGTTTGTATCTCCATCTTGTTGAGATGACACTCATGACGACTGGGATCGATTCTTTGCTCCGTCACAGACAAACTTCATCAACTGTTTCAGAACAGAAAGAACTTTGGTGTCACTTGTATTATATAGAAAGTTTGAGCAGTTTATCATGTAAAGGTCACCTAAGTTCACCCCATGTACAGGAAATATGTTAGGGAGGACAGTTTAAGCTGCGCCTTCCTACCTACATGTTTTATATATTCTGTACAGAGTCAAACTGTCAGAGGCCTTAAAGTAAGGATAAGGGAAGGGATCTCTGTATATGTATTTGTTTATTGAATGTGTTATTGTTTATGTAATGGTTCTTTAACATTGAAAGGTGATAAATGAGGGGAAGTGACGTCTCGGCAGGGGGGGTGTTTTGGGTATGCGGGCCGGCAGAGGACCAGCCACGTTCAAATCAACTGCGGTTCTGAAGACCTACATGGGACTACTTCCCGAAGAAACGGGATTATTTGCCTGGGTGACACTTTGAAGGATTACCGCGAGGATTGAACTGTTTCTCTGGGCACTCAGAGGTGGTGAGGACAGCGTGAACTATTTTTGGTATTGTTTGCGGCATCTCACCAGCCACACCTGCATACAGTTTGGCTTTGGGACGTTGTTGGGGACTGTATGAACCTGGGGTTGGGGAAATATTGATGTACGGGATTGGTGTAAATTGTATGCTTATGTTCACGTTTTCGTCTTTGTTTGCGGGCACACGTCCAGGGGGTACGTGTGTATGATTGTGTTTTGTGTCAATACAGACAATTATATCAACGTATCTGGGTGTATTTCGTTTATATATATATTAGTTCATATGTGGTGCGGGCCGATGACAAGGTTATCGGTCTTGTAGAATAGTATTCGTTTATTGTAAATTGGTCAGGCGGCGTTGTAATTTTCCCTTCTTCTTAAACGAGGCGAATTGTTACAACCCTAACCACACCCCAACCCCAGCCCTTCACCTAACCCTTGGCCAGTGCCTGCATGGACAGTCTGGTGCTCCTAAAAGACTATTCTTAGTCAGACTCTGGAACAAACTCTAATTTGAGACTCTGTCATGTCCTCAGAGTTTTTCACAAATTCGGGTTTTCCCTTTCCCAAGGTCGTAGAAGCTCGGGGATGGTACCACTCGATCCGCAGTACCCTTATTAGTGTTTACGAAACCACTTTCCAAGTCTCTACCAACTTCATAAAAAACGTTATTCAAGAATATCTCCTTCTCCAATATGCTTTTAGCCCTAACCCTAACCCTATTCTGCAGAGGGAAGGACAAAGGAAAAGCTGTGGGTGTTGTCTTTTCATGGAGATGAAGTGAAAAGGGGGGGAGTTGAACTATGTGTCTGTGTGAGTGTGAAGGATGTGTGTGTGTGAGCTGAGTGAACAGTGAAATCCCAGGAGATAAGACACAGGGGTATAGATTGTGTATAGATTTCATAGTTTATTTGATTTTAAATGTATTTTTAAATCTTTATATGCTTATATATACTCTATGGACAGGAGTTTATATTTAAACACTTGTCTCTGACAACAAAAACACTATAACATCACTTTATAAAATCTATGAACACATAGGGATTAATAGTTTATTTTATTTCATGTCTTCTTCATATGCTTATTCCTACTCTTGCATATTGTAACAAACACAATTTAACAGTAAAGTAGTTCTCATTGTAAGGACTTTTTTTTCATTTCAGGAAAATGACGCGCCCTCTGGTGGCCAGACTCTGTAAGGGCCTGCGCCCTCTGTTGGCCAGACTCAGTATGGGTCTGCGCCATCTGGTGGCCAAAGTTGCAAAGCACAAGTCCCCTCCTGACCAATCACAGCCAAGTATTAAACTGCGAGCCATGCAAATGAGAGCCATGCTAATGAGAGTCATCAGGCATAATCACCCTTATACCCCCAACCCTAACCCTGACACTATATATAAACACTGACTGTGACAACTAAAATACTTTCTTTTCTTTCATTTTAGGAACATGATGTCAACATCAGACTGGCCCTGTGTGCCCTGCAATGACGCTCTGGCACCCTCCTGTGGCCGTGCCTACGAACTCTGTTCCGAACTCTATCCCTGACCTCATCACTGACCTTGACCCCCTTGTCTGACTCTGACCCTGAACCCCATCCCTCTCCCCTCCCTTTTTCACTCTCTCTCCCTCTCTCTGCACCCCACCTCTCTTTCTCTCCCTCCCTCTCCCCTCCCTTTTTCACTCTCTCTCCCTCTCTCTGCACCCCACCTCTCTTTCTCTCCCTCTCCCTCTCCCTCCCTCTACCTCCCTTACTCACACTCTCTCTCTGTCTTTTCCCCTCCCCTGCCTCTCTCTTCACTCCCCCTCCTCTGTCTCTCTCTGAAACCCACCTCTCCTTCTCTCTCTCCCCCTTCCTTCTTTTTTCACTCTGTCTCTCTCTCTCTCTCTCTACACCCCACCCATGTCTGTCTCTTTCTCTCTCTCCCTCTCACTCTCGACCCTCCCTCCCTCTTTCTCTCTCTCACTGTGATTGACAGGTACAGCCTCAGGTGATCAGTTTTGTTATCTTCTCAGGTATGTTCAGTCATTACTTGTTCAGATCTGTTCTTTATGTCAGTGAAGCTGCAGCAGGTGAGTTCACCTTTATTCACTTTTCTTTAGTATTACATCTAATATGTGTAAGATAACAAATATGTAAACAAATCGATGTCAGAGGTAGCCTTACATTTACAGCAATGACTCCAGCTAACAACTCTACATCTACAAATACTAAATCTACAAACACTAAATCTAAAAAAATGTACATCTTTTACATGTACCAACTCTACATCTACAAACACACATCGACTAACTCTACATCCACTGGCTCTAAATCTAAATGCATCATTATATGAACATTCTGTTAGAAAACCTAAAACAAACTTTAAATCGTCTCTATTGAAAAACAATATGTATTTTTCGTGTTAATGTTGGTTAGTTTGTGGATGCTTTTATTGTTTGTTGACAACAGTTGATCATGTTCTACCTCAGCATTGTCACCTTGAAATAAAGTGCACCTACAATAGAAAACATTTTCCTAGAGCCACTTAAGTTAATCAGCAAAGAACAGTGTTGAAATTCACTGTGGCTGGTTAGGGTTGGATTTTTGTGAAAATAATTTGTTGAAATATGTCCATTAAAATACATTTTTATCATGGTTCATGTGACCACATCATCAAACCCAAAGATCTGGTTTCATTATGTTAAACATCGGATTGATCTTAACTGTGTTGCTAAATGTCTCCCTTGTCACAGATGCAAGTTTATATTTATTTCACCATTCTTTTTTAAAATGGAAATATCTTCCAGCTCATATACAATATATTTCAACGTTATTTGAACGGCACATTATCAACTGAATCAAACTGTCTTACTCTGTTAGAAAACAAGGGTTACTACTGACTGTAGCTGGTCTCACCACTTTCAACCTGATGCTTCTGAGTTCTTACACAAACACATTCTGTTCTTGTCGTATTTCCATGTTTTGTCCTTTAGTCCCTTTCATCCACTCTCTCAAATGTTACTGTTTGTATTTTTAATGATCTAATCATTTGTTATAATTATATTACATACTATTATATTATATTATATAGTAATGTTGTGTTTCCTTGTCCTGTGTTGATACTTCAGAATTATTCCTCGTCAATAGTGAGTCGTCCTCAAACTCTTCTACAATATTCTGTCACTTTTTATAGTTTGTGTGCAGAGTGAAGTTAGAAAACCTTGTGTTCATCCTACCTGGTTTATCTGCACTGAAGATTTTATACTCAATGTTTTTCATCAAAAGAAACAGATTTTTCTTTATTACTATTCATGTGTGTGGTTTATTAATAAGTTTGAATGATTTGCTGAACCGATGTTATTGCTGCTGCAGCAGAATCTCCATCTCCGCAGCATGAATAAAAAATTCATAGTGACACAGCTGGTGCTACAGTATCAGTAGCACTGTGGTAGTACTGTGACCTAAAAGAGTAAAAGTGGAGAGCAGCAGAGGCTAAAAGCTGAAGCAGTGTCTGGGTATCAGCACTGAAACCAGGAGCTGTTGATCCAATCTGAGGTCAATTGAAGATACTGGAAAAGATCAGAGTAAGATGTGGAGCTGATGATCTGAGTGTCGGTCACCATCTAACACAAAGCCTGCAATTTTTAAATAAAGGAAGACACTGAATCTAAGTGTGTTCATCTGTTCAAGGTGCATGAAAGCAATAGGCAGATTTACGCAGCTCTTTTCAGGGTTTTTTCTCTGATGATCATGTTGGAACAGTTTGTTCTTTATGTAGAAGTTCAGTTGATTCCCATAATTACTGCTGAAGCCCAAACATTCCACTCAAAGTTCATCAGTCCCTTCAGGGAGTAACCACTATACTGCTGTTTGAACGCATGACCAGTGAAGAAGAAAGATTTAACCAGAGGATTGGTTGTATATTTCCTGGTTCAGGATTGTGATGGAAATCTGGAAATACAAGAGGCTGGAAACACCAAAGTTATCTATGTGTATTTTAATAGGGGCTTTCTGCAGAAGGGATCAACACAGAGAGTCACAAGGATCAGAGTGAAGATGCAGGACACTCAAATACAAGGATCTTATATAGGAAAACTAAGGGCTGTCTCTCTGAACCAGTTCAGACTGGTTCTGTAGACGCAGGAGATAAAGGAATCTAAACACAAACAACTGATTTACATGTTTCCTAAGGAGATAAGCAGACATACATTCCATTCTTTGGAGAGTAAATAGGCAAAAGGGTGTGGCGGTTTTCAGGTCAGAAACAGTTCAGACCATAAAACAGCTCAGGTCAAAGTATTTGGACAGTCTGTATATATGTAGATACAGGTCATAAAAGTCTTTAGACAGGGCTGAAAAAACTTACTTTCCAACTACAAAATAGTTTTTCAACCACACTTAGTGCAAAGCACACTGTAGTGCAAAGCAAACTGCCATTGTTGTGGACACAGGTATGCGTCGCAGAAGGGAGTAAGGACTGATAAGAGCCGACTAAACAGCCAGTACAACATCATCACAGTCTTCATCACAGAGAGTTATTCAGGGCAATTGCCTTTTAACAGGTCCAATGCCCTTGTTTGCTGGACGTCCGAACAGAATCTTAAATGGGCTCAATCCATATTTTGGTCTTATTTTCATTCTCATCTGCATGAGAACAAGCGAGAAAGATTTAGTCCATGACAATCCAGTTTCCGCTCCACCACTGGATGGGTGGTAGGCACAATGTTGTCTCAAATCAATGCCCAAATATTTACTTAATTGTTTTAATGCCGCACTAACAAATGGAATCCAAATCATGCATACGTGACACAATTTCTGAGTAGTTGGAAAACCCCTTTGTGAACCAGTATTGTAAAATTGCAGCCAACATCGATCCTTTCGAAACATGTTAACTTTGCATAATAGGGAAACAGATAGTTTGGCTACAAGGTTTATCATCAGAGCCCACCCACACCCCATCTGTGTATTTGCAGCCACATCTCCTCCAAAGTGCACGCTCATCTGCTGTGGCTCTAAGTTGGAGTTCCTGCAGGTCAGCCGTGGGGGTGGTTGGGTCGACCTGTCAGAGAATGTGTGAAGCAGATAGTGGCTGGCGAGTAGCTGCTTTTGCTGCTGCATCCGCTCTGGCCTCCCCTTGTGACACCGGGTCATTATTAGAAGTGTGAGCATCACATTTACATACTGCAACCTGTTTGGGGAGGAGGACAGCATCAAGCATCTGAGACACTAGAGCATGATGTGCAATTGTTTTGTCTCTGTTTTCAAATCGTGAAAAATCATTTACTACACCAAATGCATATCTACTGTCAGTGTAGATATTCACCCTTCTCCATTCAGCCAATTTGCATGCTTCAATGAGATCAGTGAGCTCTGCTGCTTGTGCAGACAGAGAAGCGGGGAGTGGTCGTGCAATCAATGTGTCATGTGCCTTTACCACAGAGAAACCAACTTGATTTTCTCCCGTGTCTGAATTGCGAGATGCTGATCCACAAACAGTTCAAAGTCTGGACCCCTGCCTCCCGAACTGAAAGTGGGAGATGATTCCACAGGAGAGGAGCTTGATGCTGAAGCTCTGGCTCCTACTCTAATTTTAGAGACTTTAGGAATGACAGCCTGAATCCTGGGAGCTCAGGGCTCTAGTGGTGATAAGGTACTATGAGCTCTTTAAGGTTTGAAGCTGCCATATTATTAATGTAGGTGAGGAGGAGGGTTTTAAACTCTAAATGTAACAGGAAGCCAGTGTAGTGAAGCTAACACAGGAGAAATGTGGTCTCTTTTCTTAGAGACGGTGTACTTACTAAACAAAGATAGGCATGCGAGTCTACATGTGTGTGTGTCTGTGTGAGTCAGCGTGCTTTCAAAATGGCGGCCGGCCAAAGAGATAACACCCGCCCCCCCTATTGGAATGTTTACGACCTGTAGAGCTAATGAGGTGAAGAGTTATGCGTGTGTGTGTGTGTGTGTGTGTGTGTGTGTGTGTGTGTGTGTGTGTGTGTGTGTGTGTGTGTGTGTGTGTGTGTGTGTGTGTGTGCCAAATTAGAGAAAGTTACTAGATTGGATGCAACGAAAGACTGTGAAGAGCATAACTAACATTACTTTCTCATAACTTGTAACCACAATATCACAACACCATAAATCAAACTTATAAACATCACACCGAATCGAATAAACAGTCTTGCTTAGCCTAGTATAATTATTAAGCCCAGTTGTGTTACCCGTCCGTGGAAAGGGGAAAAAGAGTTGCTGTGCAGTTCGCAGTTTTGTGAAGTCGTCTTGCTGGTTTGTGGCTCCAGCCTTAGTGATTCTGTTGGGCTCAGTTGCTGTTTGAAGTTCTCCAGCAGGACATCCCGTCGCTGCTTGAAGGGTTGGTAGAGCTTGAATTGCGAGGAGGTTTCCTTGGTGAGATGAGCTGGAAGCTGCAACTCTCCTCCATGAAGTTGCAGGGAAAAAGAAGATGTGAGCTGGAGAAACCAGGCTTCTTTCCCCCAGCGATGCAGGGAAAGAGCTGGACACCCTTCTCCTCTCGAAGGATTGCAGAAAGAGATAGAAGAAAGTGGGGACAGGCCTTATATTGGCCCGGTGACCTCACAGGTCATGGGGTCCAGTGTGACCAATGGGAGTTGAAACCTGTGTCCCTGGGGGGGTTTTCACACCTCTGTGTGACGTTGCCGCACCCTGGGAGGCCTTGCTCTGGTTTTCTCCAGACAAAGGGACATGCAGCTTCAGGATTTTGACTACCATATAGGCCGAACTTTGGTCTCACAAAAACCATGTCCCAACATCGGTACACTTCAATTCATGTGTATCATCACGTGTTTCTGAACCTGACACATGATGAACACGTTTTTTTTCTTTCAGAATCCATCATTGATCAGAGTCTGTCCGAGAAACATGATCAACATGATCAACATAATCTTCATCTTCATCAGTGAGTTTAATTTCTTCATCGTCTCATCCATCCATCATCTATACCACTTATCATCTTGAGGCTCATGGGGGGGGGGGAATTGGAGCCAATTCCGGCTGACATTGGGTGAGAGGCGGGGTTAAAACCTGGACAGGTGACCTGTCCATCACACCTGCAATTGTGTTTGACTGTGGGACGAAGAGAAAACACACAAACACAGAACATGTGAACTCAAAAAGGGATTCGAACTGGGAACAGTGCTAACCACTGCACCACTTTGTCGCCACTCATTCATATCTACCTTGTAAATTTTTCTTGTTATTATTGTAGAGTTTAAATAAATCTCTCTGTCTCTGTAGTTTTTCTTCCAGTGAGTCAGCTCCAGGACCTCCAGGACCAGTGTCCTGGCAGCTCGTGTAGTCCTCAGCTGGGTGACCTGATGGTGGGTCGAGCTGCTCAGCTCTCAGCCTCATCAACCTGTGGTCTGGATGGAGCTCAGAACTACTGCATCATCGGATACTTGGAGGTTAGAAGCACTGTGGGTTAGGGTTAGGTTATATGATATGATAAACATAATATGATATATACAATAGAACTTGATATAAATAATGATATATATATATATACAGCGGGTAAAATAAGTATTGAACACGTCACCATTTTTCTCAGTAAATATATTTCTAAAGGTGCTATTGACATGAAATTTTCAACAGATGTCGGTAACAACCCAAGTAATCCATACATACAAAGAAAACCAAACAAATAAGTTCAGAAATTAAGTTATGTAATAAAATGGAATGACACAGGGAAAAAGTATTGAACACAAACAGTCTTCAAATCTTGAGGGTTCCGTTGGCCTCTTTTATGAACTCTGATCTTTAGTTTTTTCCATAGATTTTCTATTGGATTCAAGTCAGGTGATTGGCTGGGCCATTCTAGCAGCTTTATTTTCTTTCTCTGAAACCAATTGAGAGTTTCCTTGGCTGTGTGTTTGGGATCCTTGTCTTGCTGAAATGTCCCCCCCCTAGTTTCATCTTCATCATCCTGGTAGATGTTTTTGGGGGGGATGTGCAGTGCCCTTTGACCTCCAAACATGGTGTGTGTTATGACATCCAAAGAGTTCACTTTTGGTCTCATCTGACCAGACTATATTCTCCCAGTATTTCACAGGCTTGTCTAAATGCTGTGCAGCAAACTTTAAACGAGCTTCAACATGCTTTTTCTTCACCCATGGAGTCTTGCGTGGTGAGCGTGCATACAGGCCACGGCGGTTGAGTGCATTACTTATTGTTTTCTTGAAACAATTGTACTTGCTAATTCCAGGTCTTTCTGAAGCTCTCCACAAGTGGCCCTTGGCTCTTGGACAACTCTTCTGATAATTATTTTCACTCCTCTGTCAGAACTCTTGCGAGGAGCACCTGGTCGTGGCCGGTTTATGGTGAAATGATGTTCTTTCCACTTCTGGATTATGGCCCCAACAGTGCTCACTGGAACATTCAGAAGTTTAGAAATCCTTCTGTAACCAATACCATCAGTATGTTTTGCAACAATAAGGTTGCGAAGGTCTTGAGAGAGCTCTTTGCTTTCACCCATCATGAGATGTTTCTTGTGTGACACCTTGGGAACTTTTCATCGGCCATCAGTTTGGACTAAACCAGCTGATATTAATTTGCACTGACAAGGGGCAGGATTGATTTAATTACTGATAGTTCAGCTGGTGTCTTGGCTTTCCATGCCTTTTTGCACCTCCCTTTCTTCATGTGTTCAATACTTTTTCCCTGTGTCATTCCATTTTATTACATAACTTAATTTCTGAACTTATTTGTTTGGTTTTAGGGTTGGTTTTAACCCCTTTGTATGTATGGATTACTTGGGTTGTTACCGACATCTGTTGAAAATTTCATGTCAATAGCACCTTTAGAAATATATTTACTGAGAAAAATGGTGACGTGTTCAATACTTATTTCACTTGCTGTATATAATATAATTTGATATATAATGTAAAATAAACACCGTGCCGGTGAAGGATCTGTTTTTTTTTCTCTCTGACATGTTTCTGGCTCATGTTTGAATTTTATACTGAAACATGTTCAGATCTGTCATTTCATTTTTTTCTCTTCTACTTCTCTCTCTTCACCCTGAGGTGCATTTCCACTTCTCCTCCTCATTACCACATTCTTAACTTTGTCTCTTGTCTTTCACTCATCACCCTAACCCTTCTAGAAGTTGATGATGAAGATGACAATGATCATGATGTTGATGATGATGAAGATGATGATGAATATCTTTTCATCCATTAGGAGGAAAATAAATGTTTCTCATGTGACTCACGTCTGCCGTACAATCGCTATAGCAACCCAAACAGCCACCGCATCGAGAACATCATCACAACCTTTGACCTTGAAAGAAAAACAAAATGGTGGCAGTCTGAGAACGGTGAGTTGAGAAATGAGACAAACATCTTGTGACCAGTATGATGTCATCAGTCAATCAACTAAACCTTTATTTGTTTATTAATTTTTTACTTTGTTCACATTTAGAAACAATTTGAGTAATTCATCCAATACTTGTTATTATTGTTGCCAGTTAACAACATGCAGATGAACAAACAGACCCTAGCCCGAATAGAGGTTGTGTATGTTTGAATAAATAATAGAGATCACCCCCTTTAGTGATGGGAGAAGTTCCAAAAAGAGGAGGGCAGGGAAATTTGGAAATGAACCGCGGATATAATTGCGAATTTGGAGGGACCTGAAAAACTGTCCCTTAGGGAGTGAAAATTTGTCAATTAGTTGTTGAAAAGATGCAAAAACATCATCCACATATAGGTCCCTCACAGTTTGTGTACCCAACCTAGCACAGATAGAAAAGGCACTGTTCAGGGATGATGAGGGAAAGATATGATTGGCCTCTAATGGTGCCCTATAAAGAGTGTCTGTAACCCTAAATTGAAACCAAATTTTAAGACCACTATCACATTTTCTTTCTGTGACTAGAGATCAAAGAAAGAAGAGGTGAGTGCAATAAGGCTTCAATGATACCGGATGAGCAGAGTTTGCCTCCATAACCAACCATGATGGAGGAGCCTCAATATCCCAATATCGAAGCCAATAGTTCAAGTTTCCAATAGTTGTTGTCCAATAATAGAACAAAATGTTCGGTAGCGCCATTCCACCCAGTGCTTTGGGATATAGAAAAATTTTAATCTTGCTAGTGTTGAGTCTAACAGCAACAGACAGATTAAGGAGGGACCATTGCTCAAAATCTTGTATAATTTGCATGAGAAAAGAAAGAAAATCTATCCTACAAAGCAACAAAAAATCATCCGCATAAACTTAGTAAAATCCTTCATCATTTCCCACAACATGGAAGCTGTTACATCTGGAGGGTTAGAAACTCTAGCCACTTTGAAATAAATTTGACGAAATCTCTCAAGCAGTAAATGTGTGTAAAGACGCAACAGTGGCAGAGTATTAATAAACTTCTGAAAGTAGATAGTCATAGAGACTGAAGCCTGGTCTGATAAGACAATTGGATCATAATTACAACTAGAGACGGATCTAAGCAGCCTGTTGACCACCAAAAAGAAATCGATGCAATTGAAGTCTCCTCCCAAAATAAGATAATGGTCTAACCCTAACCAGAAGATACGGCAATTTATTTAGCTTTGGCCCCAACAATGTGTAATATAGTGAAAGCAGTCCAAACTCGTAACAGAAATGAACAGTGGACAGACTTAAGAAATTAATAAAGTTATATATCAACACATTCCTGCGGAGCCACCGTAAAACACATCCTACATTGTCCTGCGTTCCAGGAATGCCCCCAACTAAATATTTATTCAAACATATGTTGGCAGGTGTTCATCAGGTCAGTATCCAGTTCAATCTGGAGACCGTGTTCCAGTTCAGCCACTTGGTTCTCACCTTCAAGGTAAACACACACTGACACACACACACTCACACACACACACAAACACACACCAGTGACACCACTGTTGTCTTCACTTTCCACTTATTCTCTTGCTCCTCTTTCAGCCAATGGTATTTTTCCAGCTTCTCATACTCATTTCTATTTAATTCAGTTTTATTTGTATAACATCACCTTTTTTCAATAAAATCATCCACGTTGTTCATACTTCTACCAAAAATAGTACCTAAAAATCTATCCAACCTCTGGCCTTGACTATGGAGATGAAAACAGGAAGTGCTTCCTGCTCTGTCTTTCCCTCCACTGTATATGGACATTTTGGCTTCTCCGACTATCAGATTGAGCAGCTGCCATTTTGAGTGGTCAGCTTTCTTGGAGCAGACTCCTAAGATGAAGTTGGTCTGAGACCATGTTTCACCAAACTGTTTAAAAACAAAACGCAGTGCATTAAAAAGGCTGCAGTATTTTACATTCGTTGAAACAGTGAAAAACAGTCTCCACTTCCCGACAAAAAATACACTCATTAGAACAGACGGATTAAAAACAGAGATAAAAGCGTTGACTGCAATAGCACCATGTAAAATCCTCCAATTCAAATCTCCATTTCTCTTTTTAATTGGAGGTTTATATAAAACCATCCAACCTGGTTTCACTCCAATGTCAGCGTTCAGTGTCTGTCTCCACACTGTGTCAGCTCTCTTCTTTAGTTTGCTTTTAGTGCTTTTCCATATTGTGTGTAGAAATGTTTTCCTTTAGCTGTGTCCATGTCCACCAGCTTGTAGTCTGTTCCACATAATAAGGCTCCTGAGGCCCCCTGCAGATTTGGAACGAAGCCCATTTCTGGAAATGGATCAGAGTTTTCTCTCCTCTGCCGTACCTCTGCAGTATCTTGACTTCAACCCCCTAACCCTAACCCTGGTTAGCAACAGCTTTTTCAAGGATTGTGGAAATTAAGTTTTGATATGGGTCTATAATTAGCTAAAACCTATGGATCAAGAGTCGGCTCTTTTAGCAGAGGTTTAATTACTGCTACCTTAAAATCATCTTGGCTGGTAGAACACCACCCTAACCCTAACCCTCTCCAACTGCTGTGATGTCCCCTTAAAACACGTGTTTGAGAATTATACCATGGAGCTAATCTCCTCTGATTTACTTTCTTCTTTTTCAGCATGCGACAGTGTCAAGGGTTCTTTCTTAATGAGGCTGCTGTACTTTTTACAAAGTTATCAACTAGTGTAGGAGTGAAGCTGTGAGGACTTCCCTGTATTGTACTGACACCTGGCTGTGAGGTTAGTGTAGAAGGAAGCAGTTCTTTAAATTTCTTCACAGTTTTATCAGATAAACACTGACTATAATAGAATTTCTTACCAGAATCAGTTAGGGTTAGGGGTTAGGGGTTAGTCAATAATAAAATTAAGTAAATAATTGTAAGTTGTGACTTCTGAAATAAAGAGATGAGAACAATAGCCTTTTAAGTATACTTTACTCCTTTAAAGGAAGGTCAGACAATCATAGAGACAAACATACAGCATGCGAAGAGCATTCTGCAGAGGGAATGACAAAGAAACATTCGCAGGCGTGTGCTTTTATGCAGATTTAGTGAAGATGTGATGTATGTGCGTAAGAAGCGCATATGTACGGTGGCCCTGAGAGCTCAACGCACTGCAACTTAAGAAAACACATGCAAGTGGACAAAACACAAGCAAAGTAAGAAAACATCTCCATCAATTTCACAACACAGCTACATTACAGAAACGTAATTACATTACAGAAAACGACATCGGAAGTGTTTCCAGAGGACAGCTAAAAGTGATGGACACTGCTGCCACAGGAGACACAAAAACGTCCAATACATCAAACAACTTCGGTTCCACACAGGGGTCTGCAACCCACGGCTCTGAAGCCCCCCCTCTGCAGTGGCTTCCTGTACAGTGTTGTGCATATTTGAAACAACATATTTGCATAACCCTAACCCAGCGACCACAGTTAAATGTGGCTAACCCCACATTTAACTGTGGTCGCTGGTGTCGTTATCTTCACGTTTCTCAGAATAGAGTTGCCAATAACCACAGGTGGTTTCTCAGCGGGTGTGTCGCTGTCTGGGGAAAATGAATTGGAAACTGTTGAGCTCGGGCTCAGCGCCTGTTCTTGTGTTGGTAGGATTTGTCCTTATCAGCCACTTCTATCTGCCGTTGTCTTGATATTAATGGCCTTGATCTCCTCCTTTGGCCAAGTTGTTATACCAGCGAGGTATCTGACCGTTCCTGACCGTTCCTGACCATTCCCATATTCTTGCTCTAGATCCTGGTGATGTAGATCAGTGTGTCGATGGCTCGTTCCTGATGTACAGCTTGATGTCGTCCATGTAGAGGAGGTGAAATCGGCCTCTAGAATTGTTTTGTCATAGTCTCATTGAGTTTTTGATGAAGGCTCTGAGTGTCCTGTTGATATTGTGCAGCTCCAAACATTCCAGGATCATGTGTGTGGCATCGCGTCATATATATAATATATATATATACACACAAATATTTATATAAGTGTGTGTCAGTGATGTCACTTCCTCTTGTTGCTCTGCAGAGTTTCCGTCCAGCAGCCATGTTGGTTGAGCGATCGAAGGATTTTGGACAAACATGGAAAGTTTTTCGTTATTTTGCAGAAGACTGTTCACTTCATTTCCCTTCAGTGTCCAATGAGGCGGCTGACAGTGTTGATGACATCATCTGTGACAGTAGATACTCTGGATCAGAACCGTCCACCAATGGAGAGGTGACACATTCATTATTTATAAAAAACACAGACACTATGTGTGTGAGGTCAAATTTAGAAGATGTTTTCTTTTCTTTTTCCACTAGGTGGTGCTGAAAGCGCTGGATCCAATATTTGAAATACGAAACCCGTATGCACCAAATATCCAAGGTGATGGTTTGCGACAGAGAATGTTGGATGTCTGTTATTAATGAAAGTCAAAACTTTATAACCAACATTAACATTTAGATGTGTAAATATAATAAAAAATAGCTAAATATATAAGATGTTTGCTTTGGATGTATGAAAAGAGCATTTGTCGACATATAACAGTTTTTATCCATCATCCTCAGATCTGATCACTTTGACTAATATCCGGGTGAACTTCACTCGTCTCTTCACGCTCGGTGACACTCTGCTGAGTCGAAGACGCAGGAACCCTCTGAATAAATATTACTATGCTCTTTACAACATGGTAGTCCGAGGAAGCTGCTTCTGTAACGGACACGCCAGCAGGTGCACACCTGTGGACGGACGACATGGGGATGTCTTCACTCAAACTGGCATGGTACACAAACTCAAGCTGTGTTCAGACATTAAGTCTAAACCTGTTCCTGAGATGTTCGGGAGGTTCCGCAAGTGAGAACACAAATGTCCGAGTCCGTTGCTCCGACCATTTTCGGGAACATTTACTGCAGCCCCTAGCAATGCTCTGCAGGATCTGCCCAGGCTCCGCCCCTCGCCTGAATGTTCCCCACATTTTCCTGTTGTTGTGAACGAGTCTGACCCGGAAAATCTGCTGCTGCTTTACAAGAGAAACACTGTCTACACAACATGTCCAGACAACATTAGTGCAGACAACCCTAACACTGAAAACAGCTTCAGTGACATCATCAATTCATTTTAATATTGGATCACAAATCAATCATATCAAACTGGGGTATGGGGAGAAACAGGAAACCTGGATGTGAAAAATAAAATAATAACCCTAACCCTAAAGAATAAAATAAAAGATGGGTCCAGATGATTTCATCACATTTCTTTCTTTAAACTGTTTGAACAAATGATCGATGTGAGTTTTCAGGTGATTCCAGATGTTCTGTACTCTACAGGTTCATGGTCGTTGTGTTTGTCAACACAACACAGCTGGAAACAACTGTGAGAGATGTCAGGACTTTCACCACGACTCCCCCTGGAGGCCGGGAGGAGGAGACACAGCTGGCATCTGCAGGAGTATGTTGAATTGATCTTTCTGTTGAAAACATGAAGTACATTTCAAATTAAATTTTTGTACGATAGTTTATATAAATCTTACTAATTATATCAAATAGTTTTTGTTTTTTTAATCAGACAAGGTTTTGTGAATCCTATGAAGTTATAGCTTTTATCTAATTTATAGTGTTTTTTATATACATTTAATTTAACTTTTCACACAAACTGGCATTACTATTATTATTAAAAACATTTCATCATTTTCAGTTTTCACTAATTCGTGTTTCATGTCCTCTCAGGGTGTAACTGTCATGGTCACTCAGACTCTTGTCACTTCGACGACATTCATTTTGAAGCGACGGGTGGCATTAGCGGTGGCGTGTGTGACAACTGCCGCCATGACAGGACGGGTCCTCACTGTGAACAGTGTCGACCTTTTCTATTTCAGGATCCTCAGAGAGCAATGGACGACCCTCACGCCTGCATACGTACGCTTCCACTGCTTTCATTCATTGTGATCGAACAAGTTCCACTTTTCTCCATCATTTGTTCTTAAATCAAAAAGTTGAAATTGAAAGTAAATAAGTTGAGGAAATTTGTAATATTATCAAATCTATGCTCTTGTTTTAAGACAATGAGTCACAAGTAAAGTAAAAATGTATTTATGAAGCAAAACTTTGAAAAACGTTTGTGCTCTTCAAGGATAAGACATTAAAGGAGCAATAAATGACATTTAAGCAACATTACAACAAGATAACAGCAGTTAGGGTTAAAAAACAACAACTCACATAGAAACACTGAGAAAAAAGCCAAACGCTAACAGTTCAGCTGAGACTTGAAACCGTCTGACCTTGTTGCCAGGTGTCCCTGTTGCACAGTGTGTCACCCAGTGTTTGAAGTCTCAGTTTTAAAGGTCAGAGTTAAAGGGTCTGGTATCAGTGGTAATGGGTCAGATGACATCATCACATGATTAACGTGATGATGTCATCTGACAGGATGATGTAACAACCACTTCCTGTGTTTCAGCTTGTGACTGTGATGCAGCAGGAGCTCATGGCGGCGGTCTCTGTGAAGCTCAGACTGGTCAGTGTCTCTGTAAAGAAAACGTGGAGGGTCGACGCTGCGAGCACTGCAAACATGGCTTCTTCGGCCTGAGGCAGGACGACCCGGCCGGTTGTCAGGGTAGCCACAGATTACGTTCATCTGACGTGTTCATAAACAAAGAGTGATGAAGCTCAATCTACATGATTTGTGTGTGTGTGTGTGTTTCAGTGTGCAGGTGTCATGCTTTGGGAAGTGTTGGGTCATGTGATCAGCTGACAGGAAGTTGTGAATGTGACAGTTTGGCGAGCGGCCCGCTGTGTGATCGATGTCTGGTAGGTTTCCTCTTAAAGTTTTACCTCTGACAGAAACTTTCTTTTCAAATCAACTTTATTAATGAAGAAAACACAGGAGCAGCTCAGACACAGTTAAAGTTTAAAGTTCACGTTGTACGTTGCCTCCTACGTGAGCACATTCTGTGAAGTAGAAGGGCCCTGATGGACACTGTTAAAATGTCTTTATTTATAATTAGTGCATTGTAGTAATAATGACATCAAAATAATTACATCTAATAAAGATTTTAAAAGTACTTAAAAAACTTGTTAATGGTAATGTTTGTGATACTTTAACAAGCGATAATACGTAAGATATTTGTTTTGCTGTCCTGTTCAGGAAGGTTTCTGGGGTTTAGGAAACTCAGCGATCAGATGTTCGCCATGTGACTGTGACGTCGGAGGAGCTCAAAGCATCATGTACGTTCTGTTTTATTCTTATTTCAAATCTTCAGTTTTGTCACCAGGTGTCATCAGGTGTCATCACCTCAGACTCATCAAACAGCTGAAACTGACTTATGATCCATTTGAATCCATCTTATGTGAATCAGTCCACAGACGTCTTCCTGTCTTCTCAGGTGTTCTCCAGAGGATGGACAGTGTAGCTGTTTACAAAATATGATTGGTCGACGCTGCTCTGACCCCGCCCCTGGTTTCTTCCTACCTTCACTTGACTACTTCCTGTATGAGGCAGAGCTCGCAGCTCCACTTCCTGGAGGAAGCCGTTCTTCTACTGATGCTCCATCATCTTCTTCTTCTCTGGTGATTGCAACAAATAATGTGCATTTTATACATGTTTCATTGTGTATTTTCTATGTAGTTTTATTGTGTATTTTTCAAGTATTTCTGTGTATTTTGTATATGGTCATTCTGTCTATTTTACATGTAGTATTCCTGTGTTTTGCAGTTGAATCCAGGTGTGTTACCTGAGTGTGAGAAATCTTACAGAGAGCAGGGTTTTGACTTTAAATTCACCGACGGACGAGTGGTTTCGGTTCGGAGGACTCGTCGACTCACCCGCAGGAGGAGACAGGGGCAGGTGAGGTGTCTGATGTCATACTTTGTTTTGACTAGTCTGATTTCTCAGCCAATCAGATTGTCTCTTGAGTCATCGAGATAATTCAACAAATCCTAACCCCTAACCCTTTCCACTGATTCTTTCTTTGGGTCCTGCAGCCAACCAGCATCCCTCTGGACCCAAATCATGCCCTGCAGATTATCCCCCGTCAGAAGACACGTGATCAGCCAGTCACCTGGACCGGCCTGGGATTGGTCAGGGTGTTAGAGGGGGCTGGGCTTCGATTCACTGTGGATAACCTACAATCATCAATGGGTTACCAATTAGTGATTCGCTTTGAAACAGAGGTTAGAAGAACCATCAGGGTATTTCCAGTTCTAGTTCAGGCTCTGGTTGTGCTTCAGGTTGTGTTTGTGGTTCTAGTTCACGTTGTTCAGTTCAGGTTGTGGTTGTTGTTAGTAAACTTACTAACAACTCAGACTAAACTCTGAAAACGAGGTTTTGATTCACATCCTCCTGGACCTGAGCTTTTGACACGATTGGACCACAACATCCTTATCACCAATCTTGAGAAGTTGTTCTGTCCGACAGAGTCCTGATCAGAACGTACATTAAAGGGAGAGCAAAGAGAGACGGGTTAGGGTTAGGGTTAGGGTTAACCTTAACCCCTAGGGTTAACCTTAACCCTAACCCACAGACTATGGGAGGGAAAAGACACATAGTTAGTGACATGTAAATAAATGAATGTGGGGGGGCAGAGAGACAGAGAGAAGGGGTTGAATACATTTTAACATGTTTTTGTTTGTATCTATATTGTATGTAAAGCTGCATAACTTCAATGAAAGGTGCTATACAAAAAAATTGTATTATTATAATGATTATTTATATAAATAATCATATTCATAATATTTGTTGTTTAATGTATATTAAATGTAACATATATGTAACATAATGATGATTTTTTTTTCTGCTTCTTTACTGTAAATGTTTTTTCCTGATCTTCCTCTGAGGCTCTGTCTGATTGGCTGGCTTCAGTTAGCGTCATCATGATGTCACCAGGTGACGGTGGCTGCAGCAACAACCCAACAGGAAGTGAAACTCTGATTCTTCCTGGAAACTCCAGGTAAGGTGACATTGGACTGGCTGCAGAAAAGTCACATGACCGTTCAGGTCACATATGCAGAAACAATTGTAAATGTATGTGTATCTATTTGTTTACTGCTTGATTCTGTTTGTCTCCAGAGGACGTGGTCTGGATTCTTCAGTGTGTCTGAATGCAGGAGGTCGTTACTTTGTTGACGTCGTCTTTAACAAACAGTCTGGATCTGATGGATCTCACATCCTCATTGACTCGGTGAGGAGAACTTCCTGAGCTCAAATAAACTTCTGCCATAACAGCAATGGACCAATCAGAAGTCAGATTCAGTGTGTTTGGTGTGAAGGCTGAGGTCAAGGTTGAGTCCAACCAGTCTCATGAGGACTCTAAAATGTTTTCTTCTGAATGGGGGGTTAGGGTTAGGGTTACTAGTTACTAGTTACTTGAAATTGTAAATATCTACCGTGCATTTTGCACACATTTCTTCTAGTTGGTAGTGTTAATAATATTTTTTTTATTTATGCTTTCACTAACACACCACAGCACACTCCTTATTTGTGTAAATCTACATATCAATAAACCCTGAATCTGATTCTGATGTGTTTTCAGATAGGTCTGATTCCAAGAATAGAGTCTGTCCAGAACTTCTGCTCTCAAAGTGACCTTGAATCGTTCCGCCACTTTCGTTGCATCGGATTGGCTGCTGAGCTCCAACCACATGACTCACTCCCAGAAGTCTGTGAGGGACTGATCAAGAGCATGTCAGCACGAATCCACAACGGAGCAGTTCGTAAGTAGCGCAACATGTTTGCAGCTGTTGTACGTACATTCAACAATGTGGAAGAGATTTTTCTTCATCATTTAAAAACATAAAAATGATCTGTTGTGAATGTATCTCTATTTCATCTGTCGCCAGCTTGCAGGTGTAACTTCATAGGCTCTCTAGGACCATCTTGCAGTAAACTAGGTGGGTTCTGTGAATGTAAACCCAATGTGATGGGCCGTTGCTGTGATACCTGTGCACCAATGACATTTGACTTGGGACACGACGGCTGCAAATGTAAGAAAGTCTCATATTTAGAAAATCGGAGGTTTCTAAAATGATGCGACAAGATGACAGATTTTTTTCTATGGTGTCGTTTGCAGCGTGTGGGTGTGACGCTCGTGGTTCAGTGGCGCAGCTGTGTGATCAGGTCAGAGGTCAGTGTGCGTGCCGGTCAGCCGCGACGGGGCGACGTTGCAATCGCTGCCACACAGGATTCTGGGATTTCCCCTCGTGTCGACCCTGTGAATGTAACAATCTATCTGAGACGTGTGCTGAAGAGACCGGGGAGTGTCTGAACTGCAGAGAACACGCCACCGGATCGCACTGTGACAGGTCGTACACACTCATCCAGCACTTTATCAAGAAACTTTATATCTGTAAACCTGCGTCATGCAATCGACCAATCAGCAAATCAAGTGCAGGCTAAACAAAGTACAAAAGTGTTATATTATAAACAATATATTGACATCTGGTGACTGGCAGATCCTGTGATTCCCATTATTTTCCTACTCATTTACTCATTTATTCAGTGACACTTTAATTATCATCCCATCATAGGTTCAAGGTCATCACTCAAAACAACTTTGTATTATTTACAGTGACTCCTCCCTCTAAATTGACAATGGACCAAAACAAAACCACATAACAGAGCCCCCAGTTCTCCAGCCTGGACTGGATGGATTGGAATGTAATAGACTGGACTAGACTGGACCTGGACTGAAGTGAACTGGACAGGACAGTCACACGTGTAGAATATGACACTGACTAGTGACGACATCACTGTCTTTACGTGTCTGCAGATCAGTTTGCAGTTTATATGTGTGTTGTCACTGTATTGTTGATATGTTCTTACTGACATATGATCATGTCCGTTTGTCACAACTGGTTTAACTGTGAATATATAATCATTACATCACACACACACGTGAGATGTGTGTTTGTGTATGTCAGAGTTCACCATTTTAAATGTGTTCGCAGGTTTATGAATCAGATTTGATTTTCTGCATATTTGACAGAAGTCTTTAAACACCGAGATATGAAAGATGTTCAGCTTCTTATGACGCCTTTGTTACTGATGCAGATGTGTGGAGGGTTACTATGGAAACCCCGTCTCCAGACAGCCCTGTCAGCCCTGCTTGTGCCCAGACGTTAAGAACAGTGGACAATTCTTTGCCACTTCCTGCCAACATGACCCACAATCCCTCAGTCTGACCTGCGTTTGCCGGGAGGGGCACACAGGTAGGAGCTGGGTGTTTCAAGGGGTCTCTGGAAAAAATGTGTGAAAAAAAAATTGTCCTTAGAATGTCTTTTAAAGCGTACTATGTCCAGTATTAGGTCAGCACATACATTATAGGTCCGGAGTCCATGTCCTCCCGCTGATCTGCGCTCACTTTAAACAGTAAAATATTTTGCACGCACACGCCGTCCACCTGCTACACACGAGATGAGACGTGACACGCAACACTGTTAAAGTGACCTAAATCATCAATTAATAATAAATACATGTGATTATCATTTGTGTGAAGAGTGACAGAGATGAGCAGACACACACACACACACACACACACACACTCTTGCAGACAGGAGAGAAATTCTTCCTGCAGATTATGATACAACACGGTTTTCAATGTTTCTTCATTGTTGCAGAAGAAGCAACACCGCGTTTATCGAGGAACATAAATATGAATTCAGCAGGTTTTTATAAAGATCAATTCTAAGTGTGATGATAAAGCATCAGAGGAGCAGAGCCGCCTGGATACTGTCAAGGCTGTAATATAATTTTCACCTCGTAAGCCTTAGTGCATTCATGTGGAGAGCGTCAAAATAATGAGCAAATGTTTAGCTGACGGTAGAATCTCACGTGAGTTCCCGTCCTGGGTTCAGTTTCAGGCATCATACACCGAGGATTTATGAGTCTGACTCGTCAACTTGATCTTTTTATGTATATAAACCCTTTAAACCTTTTTAATTGATGAATGAAATAAAAACACTTTCAGGTTCACGATGCAACAGATGCAGCCCTGGTTTCTATGGAGACCTGACGTTGCCAGGTGCCCGTTGTGCAGAGTGTCCCTGCAACAACAACATCGACCTGGGCGACCGCAACGCCTGTGACAGCCTGACGGGGGAATGTCTGGGCTGCCGCCACAACACGGTGGGACCACGCTGCCAAAGCTGCAGACTTGGTTACTATGGAAACGCTCTGGTCCAAGACTGCAAAGGTACAGATAGAGAGTATATTATTATTATTATTATTATTATTATTATTATTATTATTATTATTATTATTATTATTATTATTATTATTATTATTATCCTGTAGCTTCTTCTCTAATCAAGATATTTAACCCATTCACAGTCCTGCCTCTATGCTTGAAACTGTCTGGGCAAAGTTTTCAGGTCAATTGAGTTCAATTTGATTTGTATGGTAACATTATCTAACCCTCCCCATGTTAAAGTTGTGATATACAGCATTAAAAACATGAGAGCAAGACAAAGAACAATCTGACTACTTCCACATGTATGATATCCCTTATGTATTGAATCTATTGTGTATTTCCCAGAATGCTCCTGTGACCGGCGTGGGACGGAGGTGACTCGTTGCCCTCTGGGGAGTTCTTGTTTCTGTGATCCAAGTACAGGACAGTGTCCGTGCAGGACGGGTGTCGTGGGAGTCCTCTGTGGCCAATGTGAGGATGGATACTGGAACCTGGACGGACCGTCAGGATGTCAGCCCTGCAGCTGTGATCCTGTCAACTCCTTCTCCAACATCTGCAACAAGGTCAGACCTCAAACTAAGAAATAATCCAAATGATCACAGGGTCTGTTTTCATCCACAGTTTCTACTCTGATGTTATTATTTTTTATTTTAGCTCACGCTGCAGAACAGACACAAGATTCTCAGGGTTTGAAATATGTTCTTCAAATGAATGATTGATTCTCAGTGAACCACAAATAGCAGGTTATTTGGTATTTACAATAAACAATAAGAGAGAGACACATAAATACACATAAATACAATATATAAGGTCATAAATAATCATGTGATGTGTTCAGGTGATGGGACAGTGTCCATGTCGTCCTGAGTTTGGAGGGAGACAATGTGACGAATGTGGAGAAAATCATTTTGGGAATCCAGACCTGCAGTGTATCTGTAAGGGAGAACAAACACACACACACACACACACACACACGTTTTATCCAACAACTGTGGATTTTATATCGATTCATCACTTCCTGTTCTCAGCTTGTGACTGTAACCTGGAGGGAACCAAGCGTCCATCATGTGACCCTGAAACCGGGGAGTGTATCTGTCGAACTGGAGTCACCGGTATCTTCTGTGATGAGTGCGCCCTCGGCTACAGCTCGGCATTCCCAGCGTGCGAGCAGTGCCACCCGTGCAACGCTCTCTCGGCTGAAAGTGTCACGGATGTCCATCGAGCAGCACAGAAGATGAGAACCTTCATCCCTCGCCACAGCAAAGACCTGCGGCCTGGAGAGAGTCACCCCCGGCACCAGATGCTGCAGATGCACTCCAAGCTGGACAGCCTCACCAATCTGACAGGATGTCATTGCAGAAGTTGGAGAAGGTGGAAAAACTTTGTGTGAGGATTGGGTGAGTTCCTTACTACTGTTCTCACACGTTTGTTCTTATGTTAGGATGTTTCATCTGTTTTACAGATTTCTTCCTCAATTGTTTAAATGTTAAAATAACATGAGTCGTTGTTTCATGAGAAAACCTCAGATTTTTTATGACGCTGGAGGTCTGAGCTCCATCTCTCCCTAAAATATTGAAGTTAATGAAACATTTCTAAATGTTTTCTGTCTCACAGGAAGATGAAAGATGCCGTTGATCCAAACATGATCCTGATCGATCCGTCTCCTCTTCTCGACACCGAAATGGAAAACATTCGTCAGGAGTTTAAGAAGCTGCTGAAAAGTGTGAAGGAGAATGTGATGGAGCTCCCACATGAAGAAGAAGAAGAAGAAGATGCGGACGGTACAGAAATCTGAGTTTTTTCTGATTCACTATTGAAACATAATGCAAACGTTCATCACAGACTCTGAACTGACAGAAGATGATAGATTGATGGATGGGTGGATTAAACCTGCTGAACTGATTGTATCCTGTGACTCTTGAAGTAACATTTTCCTCTATGACATGAACAGAATTCAAACTCTAATGTTTAATTTATTAAATTTGATTTCACTTTAAACCAAACTGACAAGAATTCAGTAAAGAGTAACATTTTCACTTAATCAGATTTTCTTCTTCTTTGATTTGTTGCAGAGCTGCTGGACGAGATCCAGAAGATTCTGACACGTTTCATGTTGGATGAGAAAAGAGTAAAAAGTGCAACCAAAGCTTTAGACGACTCCGTGGACATCAGACAGGAAGTGAAACACAAACTGAGCGTGTGCGGCAGCAGAGGAGACGTGACGCCAGTGGAGAAGAAGATCACAGAGCTCAGCGTGGTCAACCTAAACCGACAGGTGAGTTAATACCTGCACAGTTACATGACCATAATGTGCCACCATGACGTCATCCAAACATAAAAAGGACATCATAAAGGGGGTTTCAGGCTTTCGCCTTTTAACATCATGTTTTATAGAAACTCTTAATTTTCTTTTAGATTCAAGGGATGTTTTTAGTTTCATTTATTTTGTAAAGACTATAAATGTAAATACATTTCAGTCAGGACCCCTTTATGCCTCTGCATAATTTACATCTGGTGGTATGGCTCTGCTCTGGGACCTCCCTGCAGGAAGAGCGGCAGCAAGAGCCCAGAGGGGAACACAACAGTGCATTTTTATGGCCTTGAAGCAGCTTGTTGTGGTCTGATTCAGATCTGTGGAAGACCAGGTCTGGACAACTGTTCTGGATGTGGTGGAGCTCTGTGTGTTCTGGCTCCAGGGCGAAGGAAATGTGGAGGTTCAAGCTGTGACGGAGTCGTACCCATCAGTCACCAAGCTTCAGAACAATCAGAGAGAGCGAAGGAACAACTCCTGTCACTCCCATCGAGACTTGAGGAGTCCGAGAACAAGGTAGGTTCACACTGAGACCACTGCTGATGTTCTGGTGCTGGTCCTGGTTCTCATCGCGAGACCAAAATGAATCCGTTTAGCATGTTTTACTTTTAATTCAGAGAATAACTAAGTTAAAAACATCACATGATGTTTCAACTGATGTTATTGATTAACACGTTCGTGGTTAGGCACAGCTGCTCAAATTGAATTAGATTCAGTCTAATCCCAGAGTCCTGTAATGGATCCTTGTCCTGATCCCTTTGAACAACACAGTTTGAAAGGTGATCTGCTTGTTAATGGATCTCAATGCTGAACTGAAACTTGAAACTATGAGGAAGTTTACCAGCTATACACAGGACTATACTTCTTCACTGAGATCAGTGTTGTTCACCTGCTTGTTCTGGGTCAGATGAACAGTATGAAACAGGCAGCCCAGGACTCCAAAGACCAGGCGAAAAATCTGCACGAGCGGATCAACGAGCGACTCGACACCTTCGAAAGAGAGAAGAACAAAACCAGGGAGCTGATCCAGCAAACCAAAGACTACCTGATGGGTCAGTGTACAGGTGTTACTCTATAACTGGGGTTGTATTCATCAAGTCCTCTAGTATCAAAGGTTCCTCTTGTAGTGACACAATTTAAAGAACATTTTATAGAATTGTGAAGTTTTATGATGATAGTTAAGACAAAGAGTTTTTAAAAGCAGCTGTTTCTTTTAAACAGATGAGAAAATTATGTGTTAAATTATTTCAGAAAAAGTGATTGAGTGTGTAAGAAACGTTTGTGTGCTGCAGTCTCCTCTCTTTTGGACTTAAATACAAACCACTGATTTACACACTCGTAACTGCTGCGACCAAACGTTCATCTCTCCATCTCCCCTGTGGCTCCATTGCCAAATGTCCCTCTTAATTTGTTTGACACCCTTCTTCTAAATGAGCTGAGAACTCACCACAATTTGATTTCAGAAAATAATAATAATCCTCTGCAAAAACAAAAGCTCTTTACAGATACCAAAAATATCTAAAAGCAACAGTATGGTAAATACACAGCTAACGTTAAGACACAGTGTTGAAATGTTCCCTGCAGGAAACACACTTGTTGATACGGTGCAACAGAGGAAACAACTGAAGAAACTCTGTTTATCATGTTTTCCAACAGATGAGATGGTTCCTATTGAAGACATCGAGAAAATGGCCAGAGCTGTTCTGAACATCCAGCTGCCACGATCCCCTGCTCAGATCAGATCAATGATCAATGAAATCAATAATCTGCTCTCAAACACCGCACATGTCCAGGATGAGCTGAAGAAGCTGGAGGAGCCTGTGAGCAGAACCAAGGACCTGCTGCAGAAAGCTCAGGAAGTCCAGTCAGTGTTCGCAAACATCTAAACTACTGTTAAACTGTCAAACTATTCAATAGTTAACAAACTTTTAAGAAAACATTAAACTAATTTAAAAGACAAACTTAAATAAAAATATTAAACTTTAAGATATTAAACTTTTAACTATTAAAGTTAAAAAACATAAAACTGATTAAAACATGAAATATTAATTTAAACACAAAACTTAATTTAAAGCTACGACATGTAACAGTAACTACCTGTGTTTGAAATGGGAACTGCAGTTGAATCCATGTGGTCAGTGGTATTTGTTCTGGAAGTTTCCTTGAAGCTGGTGAAAGGAGAAGTCAGGCAGCAGCTGAAGGTTTGAATGTAGACTTGATGCATCAAGGAGACCAGGAGGTGAAACAACACACAAACACTGACAGAGCAACAAGAGCAACTGTCTCCCCCGAGTGTGAAGAGGTCTCCCACAGCCTCCCAGTAGATCTCCCTCACCCTGCGTCTCCCATGAAGGTCCCTCCCTCTGTTACATGGAGGTGTTTGCATCCTGTTGGACAGTTCAGTCTAAAGTGTGTGTTCATAAATCACATTGTGTCCTCACGTCTGGTGAAACACACAAAGAGTCGGTGTCTCTGTCTGGAGCCTCTGAGTTGGATCTGAACGTCCCTGAGTGAAGACACTACAATGTCCTGTGGGTCCTTTATCTATAACCTGACCTTGGATCTGCTCAGAGAGAGAAGGAGCATCTGTGGAACCAGACAGGCTCTATTCTCCTGTACAGATAGAATATACACGATACATGATATATAGTGACATATACTGTAATGTGGGAGGAGGGTCAAAAATCATCAACAGTAGCTACATGCTAAGCTAAGCCCATTATCACAAAAACAAAAGCCCCCCTCAAAAAAATACACCACACTGGTTTTTCTTCCCCGTCTCTGACAAAATATTGATGAATTTAACGTGACGTATGGATCATTTGATGTTTATTTTGGATTAACTTCAGAGCTCACTGTTGTTTCTTGATGCAAACGTCAGTTATGACGTTTTCAGCTACTGATGATGAAGAGGATGGAGAAGAAGAGTGGTAGATAGAGGAAGAAACCTGTTGCCAAGGAAACAAACAACCGTGGCCCATCCACTCTTCTGGTGTGACTGATAGCAATTAACACTAGCATATGTTGGCATGACAGCATTATCCAGTATTAGTTGGGATGATTCAATATTCCAGCTGCATGAACAAAGTACTTGATTGTTGAAAGTACTTTGAATACTTAGTTCAAGTGAGTGAAGGTCTGTGTCACTCCAGAATACAAATTTACAATAATTATAACTTTATTATAAATTAAAACGTGTTGTTGGAGAAGCATGTATGTTTATCATATCATGATCATTTTAAGACTTAGTAGAATAAATATATTTCATATAATGTTGCTGCAAAACTCTAATCCTAATGAAAGCTGCAGACATTTTACTTCTCATCCTCCAATTGTGAAACAAGAAGTCGTTTCCTGGACCATGAATCTCATTGCTGTGTTTCTATGTCCGTGTGTTGTGTTCTTCGTTGGTCTGATGTCGGGTCACAGTCGTGCTCTGAGATTTCAGTTTATACTGTGTTGTTGTGTTCAGGGAGAGGACAAAGGACATGGATTGGACAGAGATCAGCAGAGACACTTATGAAGCTGAGAGAGCTCAGGACAAAGCCAACAATGACCTGGAAACAGCCAACAGAGACAGAGACACGACCAAAGCTCAAGTCCAAGATGTAAACATCCATAATGTCTCAAATATCTGTCATTTAATTTTGGTTATTAAACATGTGTTGAAAATATGTTTCAGATTAAAGACAAATTGAACAAGTTCGAGACGAATCTGATGAATAATCGACCTGAAGATCTGAGAAACCAAATTGAAGCCCTGAAGAAGAAAACGGAACAAAACAGAGCGGTGGCCCAAGAGGCTCAGGAGGCTGCTCAGTCAGCCATTAATACGACAATGGTGCGACAACACACACACACACACACGTGCACACACACACACACACACACACACACACACACACACACACACACAGGAGGCTGCAGAGTCAATGATTACTACCACTATGATATCAGTGTTTTTTAACATGACATCAACAAAATTATTTTCACTGACTTGACTTTCTTGTTTCGCAGAATTTGGACAATGTGAGGACATTTTTTGAGGTTTTGAAGCAAAGAACCTCGAATCAGTCGGCTCAGGGTGAAGCTGGAGAACGACTGAAGAAGATTATAGAGGAGGTGGAGAACTTGAAAAGACAAATGGAGGACAAACTCAGAAATATACAAGGTAGTACTTTTACTTGTAGGGCAGTAACATCAGTATAACTTAAGTTATGACTACAACTATGGAACTATGGATCTATGAGACCGAAAAATGACTCACAGTCGTCACCTTGAATGATGACGAGCTTCGACATATCCTCTAGAGCAGTGGTGGGGTTAGGGGTCAGCCCGTCGATCGCGATCTACCGGTCGATCTCTCCGAACTCTCTGGACTCACAGGCGCCGCAGATCAGCTGTATGTCGGTTGTCTGTGGTTCACACGCGCTGTGTCCCACTGGCGGCAGAGCCAATAGCGTATATATGTAGACAGACAGACAGTTATATGGGCTGTTATAATATTTAAACTGTGTGTGTGTTGTGTGTCTCTGTGTGTTGTGTGTATGTGTTTGTTTGTGTCTGTGTGCGTTTCCAGGTGTGGAGCAGAGGATCCAGCAGTTGATCAGAAGAAAAGAGAACAAATCTGCTGAAGTTTCTCAGATGTTGGAAACAGTTGAATCTTTACGACAGGAAATCTCCAAACGAGCCGAAGTTTACACCTCCTGTACTTCATAAATATTACAGAATACTACATACTGAAATACAGCTGTGCTTCATGAATACTACAGAATACTACATACTGTAATCAAGCTGTACTTCATAAATACTACAGAATACTAGATGTTAACAATTGTCTCACTTTAATCTTCTACATCTTTATTAAAAGATATTTGTTTGTTTGTTTTCAGTTTATTTCTGAAATGTAACCAGAAACATTTAAAGACACTTTTTAAATAAAACTGACAAGAACATGTCTCTGCAGGTCATCACACGTTCACAGTGATTACCCATAATACACCGGGAACACACACAAAACTCTCCCTTTGTTGTTGCAGGTGAGGTTTAATGGTGGGGGGAGGTGTGTGTGTGTGTGTGTGTGTGTGTGTGTGTGTGTGTGTGTGTGTGTGTGTGTGTTGTGTGTGGTGTGTGTGTGTGTTAGGAGTCCGACCCCCCACCTGAACATCTGTAGCTACAGTGTGTGTGTGTGTATGTGTGTCTGTGTCCGGGGGGGTTAGGAATGTCTTTGTCTGAAGAGTCTTGGGGGAGGATGTGACGTGAGGACTCTGACTTGTAACTTTTCACTTGTAACGTTTTACTTGTAACTTTCTGATTCATCAACAAGTTTCAATACACAATTTAAAGCCCAAAGTATGTGGACAGTTTGATGGTTCAACAGATTCTTTAACCACACAAACACTGATCATAATGAAACGAAAGGATCATGAACCAGTTGTTGTTTCTGTCTTTATCCAAGATGTCGAAGATTTAGGACCCCCCCCCCCCCATCAGCTGAGACAAAGTTAAAACTCTGAGAGACACACACACACACACACACACACACACACACACACACACACACACACACACACACACACACACACACACACACACACACACACAAAGACAGTAAAGTCACTTTTACATAAACCGGAAGTGAGGTTAGTTTTTTCGAAATAAAAGCCCCAAACTTGTCACAAATTTTATTGTATTTGTTTTTGATTGTTTGTCAACAGAGTTTAAAAAACAAAAACAAACATGTTGTTGTATTTAAGTTGAATTTAATTAGATTATTTGAATATGTAAAAATATAATTGTGGATAAGAAAACAAAAACAAAGTAAAGAATTAAATGTAATCATAATGTAGCTGTTTGTTTTTCAAATTAAGTATTTCCCCTTTAATTGACACGTTGCTTATATTAATCTTTTCCTTTTAAATATCACTTTGTTCTGAGTTTTATATTCTAAATGTGTCGATTTCCTCTTTTATACTAAAAATGTTTTAGCTGTTCATGTCCCGAAAAGCTTTATTTTGAAAGGCCGCCGGGGTATTGGGTCCTCAGGTGTGAAGGTCCGAGTCTCTGCGTGTTGGAGGCGGAGATCCCCGCTACTCAGTGTCCGGAGGGTTCGGCTGTTCTGTGTCGGGGTTGCAGAGTCTGGAGTCTGGTTCTACAGGTCTGGTTCTACTGGTCTGGTTCTGAACCGAAGTGAATTGGTTTCTCGTCTCTAAGATCAAACATGACGCAGCTTCAGCTCGCGCTGCTTCTCGGTGAGTTTCTACTTTTCAATCATCACATTTTATTTGTCTCCCAGATGTTAACGAGCTAAATCTGTTCTTAACTCGCAAGAGTCAAACTCCAGAGAAACTTTGTGACCAGTGAATAAAGCTCAGTCACGTGAGGATCCTCTCCCAGGACACAAGGACAAACAGGATTATTTTATTCATTTTTAATTTGCACAAACAAAACGTCTGAATTCAAATATTTCATCTTGAAACTTTATTTGACTTTTAGGGTAAAAAACGAGCTTTCTCTCAAACTCGTGACTCTAATTAAGTTTCATCAAATAAACTGAGCAGAGAAAAAAAACACAGAAAATAAAAAACAAGAAACATCGTTTGTTTGTTTTCTGTTTTTTTTTATCGGTCAATGAATCATTTCATTGAGAAAATGATCAGAAAATCAAATCAGGTTGTTTTCAACATTAATACACAAAAGGTTTTACTGCTATATTTAATCACTTGGATGATTAGATGATTAAATCAGAGGAAATAATCAGATGATTTCATTTCATTTCTTAATCTGATTGTTTTCACTGTTTCACTCTGATCTTCTGACTCTTGAATTAGGGCCCGAGCAGCGACTGTTATGAGGAATCTATCTAGATTCAAGGAAAATTTACATTTGCAAAAAATGTATGTGTCAAATGGTTCTTGAGCATGGGTGACCCAGTTGACTCGATAGCGCCCCCTGAAGTGCAGCCCCTGCATGTATCAGGCCCAGACATACCAAAAGTCAGTCATTTTGGATTAAGTGGTAATTTTGAGCGATTCACACACACGTACTTTAGAGATCTTTTACCTCGATGATTAATTAGATCAAATATGATCTGTGTGATCTTAACACCTTGATGATGTAAGGTTTTACGATTAGTGAGTTTTTGTCACAGGCTGTCGGGCCGACAAACAGGAAATTCTTGAAACTTTATAAATATTATTCAATCTGCACCAAACTTCACATGTTTGATAAGAGTCCTATGTAGATGCCAATATTCAGTAATAGTCATAGCGCCCCCTACTGGCAACAACAAGGACTAAATGTACTCCTCCTCGCAGGTTGACCACATCCAATTGAGCTTTGGTCAGAAGACCCTTCAGACGTGGTCGATGATAGATTATGAACCTCGAGTGCTTTTTGTTGAACCCTGTTTCCGTAACAATGCGCAGAAAGTTGATGTTTAGTTTTTACAATGGATAACAACCAAACAATCAAACTCAATAAACAAAATAATAATAGTTTTGATAATACAATGTGAACACATTGAGACGTCGCCTGCGATGCGATCACTTGCTGGGAGGAGGTGTAAGACACGTGTCAGTGTGACGGAATGCATGCTCAGCTATTAACCCTAAACCATAAAAAGGTTTAATCTGAAAACATTTTCAGCAGCTCGATGTGTTCCTTATCAAAACTTGATCACTTCTTCGTTGGTGTCAATCAACAGTGGATGGAGCTTGAATGTCAAACATCAGATAGATTCTGACATCTGCTTAATTCTGGTTCTCTCAGTAAGACTCTTAACATCTGTAATTTACAGGCTATGTCAGTGGGTTGCACAACTTTTGTATTGTTTCATTTATTTATCCTTAAATCGGAATTTATATTTGTTTTCAGTACTCGGTTACTTTTGTTTCCTTATTTTACTTCTCTCACCTTGAATATTTCAATCATCTTATGCTTAAAATATCTGTATTGTTAATAACTCCATTAAAACAAACTCTTTTACAGTGACTTCATCGTTTTAGTTCTGACTTTCTTTTTTACTGCAGATTAACTTTTTATTATTCTTGTACTTTGTGTTATTTTGTGTTACTGGATTCCTAATTGTCCCTCGGAAGTGTCTGTCTTCTTCTCTTTCTCTGTCTCTGTTCTCTGTCTCTGTCTCTCTCTCTCTCTCTCTCTGTCTCTCTCTCTCTCTCTCTCTCTCTCTCTCTCTCTCTCTCTCTCTCTCTCCTGTCTTCTCTGTCTTCTCTCTCTCTCTGTCTCTCTGTCTCTCCCTGTTCTCTCTCTCTCTCTGTCTAAAGAGTCTCTGCTCTCAGTCCTACAGGTGTGCACCTGTGCTCAGGAGGGCGGGGCCTCTGTGGGCGGAGACCTGGATGATGTCATCCTCCCGGAGCCCAGTGACGTTTGCACTGAAGGCAGCTGTTACCCAGCAACAGGAGACCTTCTGATTGGCCGAGCTCACCAACTGTCTTCCACCTCTACTTGTGGTCTGAGGCGACCTGAACCGTTCTGCATCGTCAGCCACCTGCAGGTGAAACATGTGAACAACACAAACACAAGATAACGTACAGCTAAACAACCATTTCCTGTACTACGAAGCAAAGCTTTTTTATACTGGATCGTGTGTTTGTTCTCCTCTGATTTTTATTATACAACAGTTTGATCCTCGTTGGGAAACATGAGGCTCTGCTGTCAGTCAAACTTATCCATTGGTCATATGCAGTTAACCACGCCCCTTTCATGTGCACAGGCTCAGATCTTGAGGAAAACCTGAGTTAACTTAACGAGTTGATGACCAGCATCATGCGACCACTTGACTGTGATTGTTGGGTTAAGTTCAGCTGGATGAAGAAATCCTGGATATGTTGAACTCACTTCGCAGAACAGGCCCTTGCACAAGTTAGAGTTGATATTAAAGATTAAATACAGAAGCTCCACAATCTGTGTCGGGGGATTTCAGTGCAAATATTTACATTTATAAATGTAAGTCAGTTTAAACTGTTTTTAGTGTGTGTGTGTGTGTGTGTGTGTGTGTGTGTGGTGTGTGTGTGTGTGTGTGTGTGTGTGTGTGTGTGTGTGTGTGTGTGTGTGTGTGTGTGTCTTCAGAACTTCCTGTGTTTAAAAAAAACCCTTATAAGGGAAACACTACCCTGTAACAGCAGACAGATGTTTGTCCAGATGTTCCTGTGAAGAAAACACACACTGAAGCTGGATCCACATGAAGGTTTACAGTTTCTGCAGAACATGAAAATATCAATCAAGCTTTAATGCTTGATTACAACAGATCAACAAAAATGTATGTTAAAATAACTTGTTCATAGTTTCCACAAACATCCACAGACGTCCAGATATGTCCACTATCAATCAATCACATTTCATTTGTCTCCTATATGTTAACAAGGAGCAACTTCCTCTGTTCTTCACTCAACAAGAGTCAAACAGAAACTTTGTGATCAGTGAATAAAGCTCAGTCCATGTGAGGATCCTCTCCCAGGACACAGGGACAACAGCTGCTGATGGAACTGAACACATCAACACATCAACACAACAACACAACAACACATCAACACATCAACAGGATTCACTACATGAGAATGAACAGTTTGTAACATCATGGAAAATGTTGAGATGAAGAACACTAACGTCCTCAAACATCCACTAATGTCCACAGCAGCAGTGGAATTTTAAGAATTCCCCTCCTCCTTATCCCTTCACTGCCCCCCACCCCCACCCTGTCTGTCTCTCTCTGTCTGTCTGAGTGCATGCTGGGAGTGGAAGACGGGGAAAGTTGTGGTGCGTCCAAGTGTTTCTTCTTTTTTCTTTCATCTTTGCTTGCTGGCAGGTTTGTTGTTGTGCAGGTTTAGCTGGGAGTCATGCCCCCTTGGAGTTTAAAGTGTGGAGGTGCAGAAGCTCACCCAGTTTGTCCCAGTGTAAACTGCTCTGTGGAAGATTGCAGCTTAGTTTAGCCTCTGGAATGTATAACGGA